>JAMKQA010034751.1:0-11669 GCA_024699735.1 Posidonia australis | reverse complement strand
GTCGGTCTCCACGGCGTCCTTGGGCTTGGGGTTGGCTATGTGGTCTTCGATGATGTTGTCGATGAATCGATCCAACGACCCGCGAGCCTTCTGGAGCCTCCCGTTCATGCCCTGCAGGTCCATCCATCCCAGAAACGGGAAGAAGTCTCCGAGGTTGAAAGCTCCGAAGAGCTTGGAGAACTCCTGAAGGATGGAGATGAACTTGTCCTGGTTGGAACGGAACGTCGTCCCGAAAGCCGCGCGGAAGGTGATGTTCATGGTGAGGTTGAAGACGACCTCCCCCACGTTCACGGGGCGGCACGCGTCGGTGGCCACGGAGCGGACCATGATGTCGACCTCGTCGCGGACCGAGGTCCACGACTCGGCTCGCCGGCGGCTGAACAGGCGCATGACGCTGAGCTTGCGCATCTGGCGCCAGAAGGGCCCGTAGTGAGCAAAGGCCATGTCGGAGCGGTCGTATGTGAGGTAACGGATGGCGATGCCGGCCGGCCGGTTAGAGAATGCTTGGTCTTGGGCCTACACATACGTTACGTTGGAAAACTTAGTATACATATCATCATGACAGATGCTATTAATCTTGGGTGTTGTGGTACGACGTGGTAGAGTAAGACTGGAGAAGAAAAAGATAACGGAAATGAACTCCAGAATTTTTGTGTGATTAATTACCTGAAGTATTTGCTGTGCCACGTCAGGGGTCGACACGGCGAACGCGTTGAGTAGACCAAGTCGGAGATGGAGGAGGCCACCGTAACGCTCGCCAAGCTTGGCAAGGCCACGGTGGGTCAGCTGGTCCATCATGAACATGTTGCCAATAATAGGGAAGCCAACTGGCCCCGGCGGCAACGGGAGCCTCCGCCTTCGCCTGAGTGCAAAGCCCATGAGAAGCATCAGGGGAACAAAGAAGAGAAGGAGAAATTGCATGGGCTCCATGTCCTCCATGATGTATTGACCTAACCGATGTAATAGTAGATGACTGATTTCTCTCTTCCTAATTACTACCACACCACCCAACTCATCTGGCTGCACTCGCTCAACTCTCTCTTGGCGTTTAAATACAGTAGATGTGATGTGACGAAGAAGAAGAGGAGGTTGAGGACGAAGGTGAGATATCAGTTGGTGCTGGGTTCCTTTTGGAGGCCCCTGAGTCAAATGAGATGGATCCCTTGGACATTTATAGACGTACAAGGCTCGCAAGTGCCGAGCCGTAGGATACTTGTTGTGTGACCTCTCGTCGTATTATAATAATTAATTGATTGTCTTACCAAGTGGCGAAAGGAGAGTTTACCAAAAAAGAAGGGAGAAGCGAATGTAGATGTGGTGGAATACAGAATGTGAAAAGTGAAATCAGGGCTAATGTTATCTGTGAGAGTATATGTTTATTAGGGCTAGTGTCATTTCAATAATATATTTTTTAAATGTTTATTGTTTGTTTAGAGTATATTTAAATCTATTCGTGAGGTCAATGAAGGGTAAAGCCCTTGACAGTGAAGGTATGGGGTGAGAGCTGAGAGGATATGCACGACTTTTAGCAATAGTGAGATAAAATAATTGTTTTGATATTTAGCCATAGTGAGAGAAACGGATTGCTTTTATATTCTACTCTCTGACGGGCAACAGCAGTTAATATTATATGGATTTGATTTTAAGTAGGATGGGTGCCCTAGATGGCTAACATATCTCTCAGTTCGCTTCGGACCTCCTAGTAAATTGCACGCGGATTCCCATCAAACGCATCCTAATCCCTAGGGATGGAAACGTTTTGGATAAATGTCTATTTTAAAATTTTCTAGTTGTTATCCGATTTACTATCTATTAGAGCGATAAATTATGGATAGATTGATGGGTGAAACAGATAAAGTTTTTTATTGTTAAATCTAAACTTATATTATTTCATAAACTCTTCAAAGACTAAGTGTCCGTTTAGTAACGATTAATAGAATCAACTTATGAGAAAAAAACACTTATTCTAAAACACTGAACCAAATAGTTTTTTTTAAACCAGATTATTTTAATACGTTAGTTTTTTATTTGTGCATAAAAACTTTCAAATAAGTTGATTATAAAAAACTGTGAAGATTAACTTTTTCAAATACGCTGCTTATAAAAATACTCTATCTTTTCCATAAGTGTTACTAAACGTTACCTAAATTTAGTCTAGGATAATTATTTTATTGATTCCTAATAAATCATAATAGTTGATAATATAACAATCAACATATATATCAACATAATTAACAACAAGCAACATTATACATGCATTACATCATTACAAGCAGCAACCAACAATAATATAAGAATCAGAAGTATTATACGGTGACATAAGCAATAGCAATTGGTCCTCCCACCAACTGCTTGGGGCTTGTTGTTGTTGATTTTTAAATGATAAAATATTGGTGGACGTAGAAGAAGAACATGGACATTACGCCACACGGGTGTAATGGTGTTTGCCTTGGGTATACTAAGGGTAAACCTAGCACTTATTGATCGTAGTATGGGGACTCCGGTGAGGTGGATTTTACCAAGAAACGAGGTATGTATTTCTCAATGATTTCTTCCTTCGTTTTCCTATCAATTTATAGTGGAGTCTCAACGTCTTCACCTCCCGCTGTTTTCAATAACAGCTCCTTAATTTACGCCAGCCAATTACTCCAGCGAATCTTTTCCATTAAACCACGATCGTTTTTCTTCTCCTTTGACTGTAACGGACGGCGGTCTTCATGACCAACAGTCAATATTTCCCATTTGGTGAGGAAGACCACATACATGTTCCATATAAGGAGATGTAAATCTTTCACTTCCACTATTCGTGAAGTGTATAACTTCAATTTCCAGTCGATCACAGACATGCTACCCTGCTTCAGGTTTCTAAACTCCCTGTCCAGTTGATCTCGTTCATACACTATGAAGTACTTCTCGTACAAGGCTACTGGAAACTCCTCCAACAATATCATCAACAGGTCAGCGTTAGGGAATTTCAAACGACGGGTGGCTCTCTACCACTAGTCTGCATCTCCTTTACACTGAAAGGTAGCCAAACGAACCCACTTCTCTATTGGGCACTCCAAGCCCTCTAAGACCTTCTCAATCTCAAGCAGTCAGGCCTCACATTCTTCTGCGTTGCCCCAACCATCAAAAGTAGGCGGGCTCAAACGACGGAACTACTTAAGCCAGGGGTCTGCCTTGGTCCCATCAGTGTTGTTCTTGCCAAAAGACTAGGCAAAACCCTGCATCATATGGCTCAGCTCCTGTCGAAGACCTCCCCAACCACTGTCCTGGTCCTCGCCGGGACTTGCTGTGGGAGTCCTGCCTCTGCCTCGACCTCTAAGCGGCATCTTGCTACCACCACAAACCAACAAACAAGCAAGCAACAAACAAATCAAGTGCTATGATCCCCTACAGATCGAGCAGTCTTGCAAAAGCCACAATGCCGGACACCCTAAGCTGGTGCACTTAGTGAACCTAGGCTCTGATACCACTCCATAACACCCCAGTGCTACACAACAGTACAAGAAATACCCAAGAGTAGCTAAAAGAATCTAAATAACAGAATTAAATAAATAAAGTTAATCACCCAGACCTGTGTGCGGCAAACGTGGCTCGAAAAGATGCATCAGATTATACTGCTCCTACACCTGAGCACCTGAAACAAAAGGGGACAAGGAAAACATGTGTGAGTGATAGGAATGTCACCCAGTACGTGCCCCAAAAACAACGCTAAAATCCACAAAAAACATTGTCAGAAAACCACATATTCAATTAGAAAAACTTGGAAAACAATAGCATTTCAAACTTTCGTTTCTTTTCTTTCAAAATCTCATGCTCGTTCATAACTCTTTGTATTCAACACAGGAGAAGTAAATCCTTTCATCAAGTTTCCTAGCCCAAAACATCATTTAAAACCATTAGCACAACTTATCACAAATCCAGGCTAGGAACTAATCCACACACAAATCCACACTTTTCATTCCAAAACTAGTCGCATCACCCTGGCCACAGGCGATTGACTTGGCTACAAGCAGCTAATGAGGATTCCATGTCAGCACACCCACACTGCAGTGCCGCGGTGAACCACCCCACCCTGGAGTTCAACCATCCCGGCTGTAGCCTCAAAATGTACCCTCACTGGTACAAGTACGGAGTGTGTCCTAGGGACGCTCTAGTGCCCGAGCACTTGGGGACTCTAACCCCAGACCCGTCCAGCACCAGCACTGAGGATAGTCCGGGTCTCTCGTACCCCGGGTCCTACAGTACCACCACAGTCTCAAGGCTCCTACCCCGGACTGCAAACTCGGCAACCACAACCAAGGACACATCTCTAAAGGTCTCACTAACTCGTCGGCAAGTCCTGGTTTCATTGTGGTTCCTACCATTCCATTAATCTCTTTAAAATCATATGCAAATTCTCTTTTCAAAACATTTATCAAAACCATTTTCAATTCATAAAACTCTTTGCAAATCACATGCATTATGCATCAATTCATTACCTGTGGTCTTTAAACCCACACATTCATTCATGATCATTGTACTATGCAATCACCCCTCACATTGGTCCACATTCACACACATAAGCCATGTGTTAATATCTCATGGAAAACACCATTAAAAATAACATATTTGCATGCATCATCTCACAAGTCATTTTCATGCATTTCATACATTTATCATGTATTTACCCATATTTATCAACATTTTTCTACACATTTCCCATAATGGCTCAGGGCCCTGATTCGGCATAACGAATTTTGTTTCGGTCGACCGAAGTATTTCGGCATTCCGAATCCCTGTCAGATAAACCAATCCCCCGCTAGAACGGTCGACCGAAATCATCCGGTCGTCCGAAACCCCCTGATTCGGTCGACCGAAATGCTTCGGTCGTTCGAATCAATGGTCTAAGGAACCACTTGGGAGCATTTTGGCATACCGAACCCAGTTCGACATACCGAATTTCTACGATTGCAGAAATCTCCCCGACCTCTGCCGTTTCTTCTCCTCAAAGTGGGAGTAAGGATTGGACCCATCCAAAAATGCCATGAAAATTACCAATAAAACATGAGGTGTAGACCTTCAAGTCCACTTCAAAACCCCTCAATCTGATCATAAAACCGTTAAGCATGCTGCTCTATCAAAAATCACAAAGGCATCAAGCTCAAATACTGTAGCATGCAACATGAACATCTACAAAAACCCCACAAAATACTCATGGATCAACAAGACATCAACATGAACATGCCATTCATCACATTGTCAACAATTTCCCCATTTTTGCATGATTATCCATGATTTTCTCCTTTAACCTAACATGCCTCAACTAAGGAAAAGAAACAGAGGGAGGGACGTGTACTTGGCTTCGACGAGCCTCGCGTGTCCTCAAGCTACGGCGGTGCACGGCACCAGCCTTCCCCCACACTCACGCGATCTCCTCTGACACACGACCTTTCCTCAGCCTCCGCACTCCCTCTATCCCTCTATCTCTGGTTTCTCTACTCCTCCCCCATGCCACACTCCTCCCTTTAAAGCCTCTGTCGCCTGCCATCCCCATGGATTCTGCCGATCCGCTGCCAGCCACCCTACCGTCGAAGGGACGGAACGAGCAGCCCCCCCGCCAGGCCTCGTGAGTTGGGGAGATGGGTCACGGGCATGGAAATGATAGGGCAAAGAGGTCACGACACAGTCAGCTCTTTGACCGGGTCCAAGTCCAAGCCCAAGTGGGCATCACTCCTAAACACGGGTCCCAAAGCATAACAGACCCACTAGCCAATGAAATCACACCACAAGGGAGAAACCAGGGACACAAAACACAGGGAGAGCCCACAGTCAATAAACACAATCTGGATTTACCACTAATAAACCACACACCAATAATCACAAGAAATTCCATGGTTTATATTAAATGGGAAAACCAAGAACAAATGTTACAGCAAATCACCATTTAGAAATGCAATCTTTACATCCATTTGATGTAATTCCAAGTCCAAATGTGCAACGATAGCCAATATAATTTTTATAGATGCGAACTTAGCTACTGAAGAGTATGTTTCTTGATAATCAATTCCCGATTTTTGTGTATAACCATTAGCAACTAACCAGGTCTTATACTTATCAATAGATCCATCAACCTTTAGCTTTTTCCTAAATATCCATTTGCATCCTATGGCCTTTCTCTCACTAGTTAAATCACATAATTCTCAAACATTATTCTTTTCCATTGAATCAATTTCATCATTCATGGCCTCAAGCCATAAATCGTTTCTCTTTGATTCAATAGCATCTTTGTATTTCATGGTTTCCATGTGATTTTCCTCTATATCAGCTATTAAGCATGAAGACTCACAAGAATACAAATGATAATCATTCATCCAAGCAGGTTGAGTCCTTATTCTTTTGTTGCTAATAGGCTCTACCAGTTCAATTCTATATTGAGTTTGTTCAATTTAATCTATTATTCTATTATTTCCATTTACAGGCTTATTTTGGTTTTCCCTTATATTTTCCATAGGTTCATTCATATTTTCCATATTTTGTTCCCCCTCAATCATAGGGTCAAGTTCCAGGATTTCATTGAAATAGTTTTCTCCCACTACAAGCGGTGGTTCTATTTCATTTTCATTCTCTTCCTTTTCTTTTAAATTTTCAAGAAAAGTTGCATCCTTATATTCAATGATTCCCTTTTCTCTATAGAAAAATCTATAACCAAAAGAATTTTCACAATAACCTATAAATGTACACTTCAAGGTTCTAGAATCAAACTTATCCCTTAATTGACCAGGAATAAGTATATGAGCTACAAAACTCAATTTCCTCAAATAATGTAAATTGGGCTTAGATTCAGTCCAAAACTCATAAGGTGTATTAGGTATAGATTTTGTGGGTATTTTATTTAACACAAGGTTTGTTGTAAGCAAAGCCTCTCCCCAAAATCTCTTGTAGAGTCCTGAATGTGATTGCATGCATATAACAGAATTCATAAGAGTTCCGTTTTTCCTTTCCGCCACACCATTTTGTTGTGGAGTATAAGGCATTGTTGTATGCCTATTAATTCCAAGCATTTCACAAAATAGTATAAATTCCTTAGAATTATATTCCCTACCTCTGACCTTAACACCTTAATATTTCTTCCTAGTTGTTTTTCAACTTCCGACTTGTATTTCTTAAAACAAGTCAAGAATTCACTTTTATGGCTTATTAGATAAACATAAATATGTCTAGAGAAGTCATCTATAAAAGTCACAAAGTATTCCTTGTGATAAAGTGTTTTAACACTAAGTGGACCACAAACATCAGAATGAATTAAACCCAATAATTCATCTGATCTATGTCCTATTCTAAATGGTTTCCTGGTCATTTTTCCAACTAAGCAATATTGACACTTATCTAATTCCATGTCATTTTGATGAGGCAACAAATTCATTTTTACCATTTGTTTCATTTTTTGCACATTAACATGAACCAATCTTAAGTGCCATAATTCACATTATGATAAGAAGCACAAGAGATAACCAGAAGCCACATCAATATTATTTATTTCAATTCCAGATACTACAAGTTTGAACAGATCTTGTTCAGGTCCAAATTTTCCTATAGCAAAGACCTTTTTTGTCTTTTCCTATGGATATACGTTAATTATAAAACCTAACTTCCATGCCTTTCTTTACCGGCATGCCAACTGAAATAAGATTCCGCCTCATGCCAAGTGCATAAAGGACGCCTTTAAGTACTATAATGTTGTCCCCCAAATCCAAGCGGTAAGTGTCAACTCCTTCCACATCTAAATAGGTATTGTTACCCATATAGATGCGTTGTTCCTCAGGACTGAATTCTTTGAATGACTCCAATCCTTGTTTGGTTTTGGCAATGTGCCTTGTAGCACCAGAATTTACCCACCACTCATTTGTATTGGGAGTTACAACATTATTACATTCAATGACACAAACAAAGACTCTCTTATTCTTCTGTTCCGAGATCTTGCCTTTGTTACCATCCCTATTTGGGCAATTCGCTTTGTAGTGGCCAAATTGACCACTTACATGGCAAGAACATTGTAGTCTTTTCCTTTGGTTTGACTTGAACTTCTTGTTGTATCCATTCTTCCTCTTATTGTTCTTAGGTTTCCAATGTGCAACATTTTCTTCTTCTAGATTGGTTTCATATTTCTTCCTGCTAGCAATTATTTCCTGTTCTGTGGCCAACCTGGCAGGTAGTTCAGAAAGTTGAATTGGAGTTGACCTAAAAGATGAGGTTACCATGTCATAGCTATGTGGGAGACTAATTAAAATTGTAGCTATTTATAGTTTTTCATGAATAGGGGTTTTTGCAATAGCCAAGTCCTTAGCCATAACTATCATGCCATTTATGTATTCCACTACATTTTGTTCCTCGAGCATTTTGCAAGAGTTGTATCTTTGAAGGATAAGTTGGGTTGTCATTTCAGTTGTTTTATCATATTTTCCCTTCAAAACATTTTAAATGACTATCCTCCATAAACATGAACATAAGGCTTTTAGCCTTTTTGTCATCAATTTTTAATTTTTCTTGTTTTTTAATTTCCTTTTCAGAAGCGTCATTTGGCAATTTCAGAGGATTAGATTCTATAGCATGTTCAATATTATCATATTTTAATGCATGTTTGATTTTCCAGTACCACATCTCATAGTTAGCCCCATTTAATTTCTCTATCATAGCCAATTCGATTGTGAACAATTTGCTAGCCATTAAAACTGCAACAAATGTAGATATACAATTTAAAATTTGTGTAATTTCTTAAGCAAATAATGAACAACAATTCCAGAACTAAAATAGTATTCAAAACTTAACAAAGTTGATGAGTTCTTCAATCAAAATTCAACGGAAGAACTTACTACACCAAAACAGGTGCGCCTGAGTGGTGCGCCTGTGAGGTGCAATTGAAAATTTTAAAACAGATATTATGCTTTTTAATTACTAATTGATCAAGTGTTTTAATTAATCAAATATGTAACTTAATTTAATAGTAAATTTCTTAACAATAGATATATATCTTATTCTTTTAACATGCAAAATCTTAATCACTAATATCTTTAATTTCTTATCAAAACAAGCAATAATATATAAGATCTAAGTTTCTAAAGATTATTAATCTTTATAACAGAATATTTGTCACGCTTCAAATTTTCCACAATAATTTAAACAAATTAAATTACGGGAAAACTAAAGCTAAACAGTAAAATATCTAACCACTAGGAACCTGTGTGTACGGTTAGCATACTCAAGACTATATGCACTACACTAAACCAAACGCATGTCTGCACCTGCGAACAAAACGACAAGGAAAACGCATGAGTGACCAAAGTTACCCAGTACGCACCCCACAAAAACCGCAGAAAACAAAATCGTAATCAATTTTCCTTTTAAATTCATTTTGCAAACTCTTTTCTTAAAACCTCAGAAACCAGGCCCACCATGGCCAAATCCACAAACTAGGGCTACTAGAGCCCAAAACCACAAGCAAAGGCCCTCAATGGCCAAAACCACACACAGTGAGTCGGGAAGCCTAGTGCCAGGCAACCAAACTCTGGCTACATGCAGTCCATCGAGGAGCGACTCCAGCATTCTGCGCTGCCACGGTGAAGCCACCCTGTTCAGGAGCGATCACCGTCCCTTGATTCCCCTCTCTCAGGAGAACCCTCAGAAGCCAACCCCTCCATTAGAAGGTTGTCCTGTCTCTCAGGACGCTACCAGCTACGGGGCACATGTCCCACTCGCACTGGCCACCACAGGGTACGCTTCCTCACAGCGTCCTCCACGCACGGTGCTGAGGAGGGAGTGTCATACCTTCACACCCGACAACACCCGATCCTCAGTGCTCACAGCGACAGCAGGATTATCATACCTCCCCGTCATGCCACAAGACACCTCAACCCACAAACCACAACCCTAGCCTCGAGACGACAGTCAAGAAGTCTCATACCTCCAGGACCCGACGCCTCTCAGCCTCAGGTATCTCGACCCCCACGACCTCAACAGGGGACATCGCGCCCGACCACCCAAGAATGTCGTCACATTCCCTAATCCCGACGACAAGGTCCCGCGCTGTCTCGCCCCGCACACAGAAAACTAGGAAATCATTTTCCAAACCAGGCCAACCATTCCATTGAAAACCATTTTCCTAACCATTTCCATATTCTTTGAAAACTCTTCCAAAACCTCGACAAAACGACGCATCTGGTGTCCCAAGGGATCACCACTGATGGCCCACAATCCCCTCTCATAGGGACAAAACACGGCAACTAGAAAGCCATCAAAACACATAGCAAAACTCACTTGGTCCCAGAATCAGCATGCCGAAATCAAATTCGGTATGCCAAAATCCCTTAGTTCGGTATGCCAATTCTAAATCGGTATGCCGAATTGGGGTCAATGGTCAACACTCAAGCCAAATTCGGTACACCGTCCAAAAATGGAAGACCGAATTTCGACCAGTGGACCTAAACTGACAAAAAAACGGTAGGCCAAACAGAATTGGTATGCCGAAATCTTCTGATTTGGTATGTCGAATTCTACGAAACCAGAAAACGGCCCAAACCCTATCGTCTGAAATTGCCCCAACTAGGACCTCTGATCGAACCCTCTAAACAAACACCAAAAATCTTGCATAAAACATATAGTGTAGACCCACGAGTCTACTTCAAAGCCTAACAAACAAAATTAAAATTCATTCAATAAGCATCAAGATACAAAATCATAAAGGCAGAAGGGTCAAAATGACCCCAAACGCAACCACTGGCAAAAATACCCATAAATGCTCCATAAATCCTCAATAAATCACAATAAATTCTAGGAAAGGAAATTTACCTAGATTTCATGCAATCCTAGCATTTTCTACCGATTCCATGCTTTTTATTGCAAGGAGTGGAGATGCGTACTTGAGAAATGCTTCCGGTGATCCTCGGTCGACTCCGGCGAACTCCGGCGCAACCACGGCCACGAGGCACTCCACGCGAGCTCCGCGCACCACCATGAGCAACCACAGTCCTTCGCTTCACTCCCTTGACCTCTTCCTCTCTCTATGTCGGCGCGCACGTGAAGGAATTGCCGGGGAAACAGAGGAGGTGAGGGGACCAGTGGAAAGGATGAAGGGGAAGGAGAAGGAAGGAGAAGGAGAAATAAGGAGGAAAGGAAAGAAAGTAGAGGAGGAGGAGAAGTAGCGCCATCGAAGAGGAAGGGAAACGAAGAAGAAGAAAGCAACGGGTGCCGAGGAGAGGTGCAGTGCGATGCAGCTTATAAAGTCTATGCCTGGAGTAGCTGAAAATGTGCCCACCTGCGCGTCTCAGCCACCGGTACACCGCACAGCAGCCAACCACCAGCCACCACCAACGAGGCCAACTGCAAGCCTCAACCACCAGCCCACACACAAGCGGGCCCCACGGGAACCCCACACTAGGCCCCACAAGCACAGTGCCGCAATGCACAGTGTAGAATTTTAACTTTTAGTAACTCTATAATCAATTTTAACAATAATCTGAATTGATAAGCAAATTGATTCACAGTATTCTACTTATCATGCACAATAGAATTTAAAGCATAGAAGGAGATGAGAGTAATTGATGAACACAAATAATTTATAGTGGTTCGGCAACCCAGCCTAGTCCACTCCTCAAGACCCTCTTGAGATTTTTCCCTTATTCTTAAAAGAT
>JAMKQA010034749.1:0-14328 GCA_024699735.1 Posidonia australis | reverse complement strand
AAACAGGGCAACAGAGGAGAGGAGATCGCGTACCTTGCTCAGGCAACCAGCGACCTTACCCCTCTCCGGCAAGCTCCCACGAGCTCCGACGAGACGTCGGATGGCTCAGCTCACCGCCTCCTCCTGCGATCGCGTGCTTCTCAGCCTCCTTTCTTCCCTTCTCTCCTCACTGCGCACACACCTTCTTCCACTCTGCCACCGCCTCCCCTTCTTATCCCCATCCCTTCCCACAAGACGCCGGCCATCCATCCCGTCAGACGAGATGGAAAGGCACGAGCTTCCGTCCGCAGCGTCACGGGAGAGAAGAGGAAGAAGGAGAAGACAGGGGAAGGTGGCGGAAGATGGGGCTCGCGTAAAGGAAAAGAAAAAGGAAAGAAAAGAAAAAGAAAAGAAATGGCACGTAAACCGAGACAGCTGTGCATCCTCCAACCGGACTCCAAATTGGTCCCAAATCACAACCTGATGCACAGAAAACCACCCACAACCACACACAGCCAAGAAACAACAGATTATCCATTAATAAACCATTAAACACAATATTACAATAATACATGGTTCATTAAATAGAAATGGATAATCAGGCCCTGATGTTACAATTCGCAAGTGAAGGTTACAAGCATAGAAGATGGAAAGCCAACAGTCAGCATCCTGAAAAGTGGTTGTGCGCCAGCTTGGTGCTCCATTGTGGTGCTCCACGTTGGTGCTCCAAAATTAACTGCTTGAATTGTAAATTGGACCATGAGTTTGCTATAGGCTTAGGGTAACCAAGATGAGGCTAAGACTTGTCGTATCCAAAGCAACACTTTTGGAGAGTTCACCTACAAACTGCCTTAAAATCGAGGTGTCTACAAGTGAAAGTGGTTGGGGTGACTATTTCAAGGCTTTTCATGTGAATTCTGCAACAGAGTTCTCCAACAGCGTTCTCTAACAGCCCGTCCTTAACAAAGAGGAGAAGCTTAAATAGGAGAAGGAAGCTTATAATGGCTATTGATGAATAATGATTTTACAAGAAAGGTTGAGATGAATTCAAAGGGGTTTGATGGTCATTTAGGTGTTGGGATAGGGGTATGATGGCCCAGAGATTTGTGGTACATGCCCAGATCTGCCTTGGCCAATGGCGTGAGAGAATTGGGTGATTACACAAGGTGGAAAGACCGTTGCACCCTTCTGTCAGTTTACATTGAAACAGGACATTTCGCTAGGTTTTCGCACCACATGTATTAGCCACTTCAACTCACCATAGATATTTGCCAGTGACATTCGTCAAACCCTTGCTTGGCCTTGTTGGTTAGAATCTAAGCTTGATCCTCGAGTGTTGGGTCATCAAATGGGCTTAGGATTGGTGTTCTGAGGTAGGTTTATAATGTTGGATTAGATTTAGGAATTTGGGCTAGTTTAAGGGGTTTTAGGGTTGTTTTCGAGTGTGAAAGGGCTCTGGTGTGGTGAAAAATGCCTCGCTGCCACCGATGTGCTCTTTTGGAGAGTTCCACCAGCGAGTAGTTGCCAAAATGGAGTGTCTACACCCCCCATGCTAGATCTAATCTCAGTCTACCACCTAATTGAATCCCAACTGTAGTGAGAGGGAGCAAGTGGAGATCCACGACCACAATTTGAAACCACCGCTTATGAATCCACCTAGCTCCTCCGATGAGGGCAACCTTTGGTCCTTGCTTGTTCTCGCATCCACCCAACATAACCTACTTGCTCCAGAAGTTTTTCCCATCTTCCAAAGCCACCTCTGATCACCTTTCTTCTTCCTTCAATCCCACCAAGTGCACTGGGAAACCCCTAAAACCAGCCATTGAATATCTCCACTTCAGACCAGTCTAGCCATCACTCTCATCCAAATTCCCTCCATAGCCATCACACTTCATCCCTAAACCCCAACGAACACTATCATCGCCTCCGATTGTCGAGCCATGAGCCACCACCAGAACCAAACCAAGCCACGTTGGAACATCGCATCTTGGAGCCATCCAGGTACACCATTCGTTCCTCTCTACTTTCTTGAGTATCTACGTTGTATGTTAAATCTCTTTACTATGTTTTGCTTCGTCGATTTCCCTGCACTACATTGCATTTAGCCAGCGGACGGTCGACGACCCATGCGAGGCCGACAAGCCTTGAGCTCATGGTCGAGCTGTTCCAATGCTCCCTCTCCATCCTCCTCTGTGCCCCAATGCCATGCCTGGTCTCCTAGTCACCGTTTATGGCCTACTAGGCTTAAACATGGCCAGCCTAGTCCAATGAGGTCGATGGAAGAGACCACGCATGTTACGCTTGCCCAAGAGCTTCTAGAACACCCTTCTCTTCCCTCCAATGCTCTTCGAACCGTCTTGGATGCTCCCCGGCACTTGCAAACCCCATCCATGTTCGAAGCAAGGCGTGGTTTCCAATGGATGAGTTCAGAGAATGGGGAGGAGTCGACGATAGAAGGTGAAGATTTAGAAAGGACGAGAGTGTGTGTCGTATGAGAAAGAGTGAGACAGAGAAAGAGAGAGTCGAACATTAGAGGGAGCATGAGAAAAAATAGACAATAAATTACCTTTTTACCCTTTGTAAACTAAATTCAAAATAAATTAATAATGACCATTGGATTACAATTTAATGAAGGATGGCAGGGGGCTCAGTTTAAGTAGAATGAGCAAGGGGTTCATTAAATATTGTAAATATCGACATAAATTTATATTTTTATTCAAGTTAAAACTTGATAAGGGATAAACATATATGATTTTAGAATTTTATTATTATAATTTTACTTTAAAAAACTATCTTCTAAGATAAAAAAAATGTAATACCTAATTATGTGATATATTTTACCTATTTACTGATCAATATTTTATTTATGTATAGCCTTATGGATCATAACTAAAACAACTAAATAATAAACCATGAATTGAATCAAACCAAATCAAAAACTTAACAATACAATTTGGTTTTGTTTCATTAACTAAACGGTTAGATTTGATTTCAATTTCTTCTAAACTAATAAACATGGTTTAGTTTGTCAAAATAAACCATGTGCATCCCTACATAAAGTATAAACTTCATCTTGCTTATGCTTGGGAAAAAAATAGATGGAGTTCATGGGCAATGATTAAGGAAGATGCAACATTTTACGATTTAAAACTGTAACGACTAATCTTTTATCCTTGACAACATATGATGGTGGTGGTGGTTAAATTTCAGAGGTTGTGATATGAAGTTCAATAAGTATGTAAGTTTATTTGTTGTTATTCGTATTGTTTGATGGATAACCACAACTCACTATTTCTTAGAACCTTTTCATCGAACTCTCCCAAAGGTCTTGATTGTATGGAATCTCAAATTTTTACTAATGCAATATAAATTTGAAACCATAGGTTTCTTTCGTAAAATACACACTAGTAAAGATTCAACAACATTATATATGTTTTTTTTTCCTAAGCAAATGGACAAGACTATTTTTTTTTTTTTAATTATGTTCATTTGTAAGGTTTTTTGCTCCTATATCCTTAATAAATCTAATAATGCTCTCAATTCCTCTCTACTGTGCATATTTTCTCTATGCCCTCTATGAGTTCAAAATCCTTACTTCCATGCCCCTAAGTTAGGTGCTGACCTAACTGTTACTCATGTCTTTGTTGGTGACATTATTAGGAATATAAATTACTTAAATTTCCAAGATTGTTTTCCTTAAAAAACTCCCAACATGTAGTTATACAAAAAAAAATTAATTTTGAAATTGAAATTTTCAATCTATAATCTATGATTCTTCAATCAATTCAAGATCCAACAAACTCCATGAACATGCCACAAAATCAAATCATAAATCCATTCAAATATTCAATGAAGTAAATAAGATTCTCCAAAGCAATCACGTGGTTATGTGGAGAATTCCAATGCCAATCTTCTTCTTAATCCACATGACGATGGCCTCCTTAGTTCTTTGGCTTGAATAGGGCTTGTGTTGGCCATTGATGAAGAAGAGGAGGGTGGGGAAGCCCTCGATGGTGTCCACCTTGGCAAGAGAGACGTCGTCATCAACGCCCTTGAGGTCAGTGGTAGCCTAGGTGTACTCAATGGCAAGTACTTGTCAGTGACCACATCAAGGGGGACATAGAACTCAACCAAGACATGCTTTGACTTGGAGACGAAGTTGGTAAAGTTGGTGCCAGTGAGGACGACCACATCCTCGTTGTCGACAACAAACATGTCTAAGGGATGATCATCAACATCGGTTGATGGTGGGGAAGAGGAGTGATGGTGGGTGGGAGCAAGGATTGTCAACCATTGTCACGCTCCACATTTTCCACAATAATTTAAACAAATTAAATTACGGAAAAATTAAAGCTAAACAGTAAATATCTAACTACCAGGAACCTGTGTGTGCGGCTAAGAGACTCCGATCTATATGCACTATACTAAACTAATCGCATGTCTGCACCTGTAAATCAAAACCACAAGGAAAACGCATGAGTGACCAAAGTCACCCAGTACGTACCCCACGAAAACCGCAAAAAACAAAACTATAATCAATTTTCCTTTTTAAATTCATTTCGCAAACCATTTTTCTTCAAAACCTCATAAACCAAGCCTACACGAGCCAAAACCACAACCGAGGCACTACTAGCCCAAAGCCACAAGCAACAGCCCTCAATGGCTAAAACCACACATAGTGAGTCGGGAAGCCCGACGCCAGGCAACCTAACTCTGACCACAAGCAGTCCACCGAAGAGCCACCAACGGCATCTACACTGCCACGACGTGTCACCCTGTGCAAGAGCCGCGTCGTCCCACGATTCTCCCTCATGAAGAACCGTCACAAAGCCAACCCCTCCCTGGGAAGGCTGCCCTGTCTCTCAGGACGCTACCAGCTACAGAGCACGTGTCCCATCCGCACTGGCCACCACAGGGTATGCCTTCTCACAACGTCCTCCACACACGATGCTTAGGAAGGAGTGTCATACCTCCACACCTGACGACACCCGAGCCTCAGTGCTCACAGCGATAGTAGGAGTATCATACCTTCCCGTCATGCCACAAGACACCTCAACCTACAGACCACAGCCCTAGCGTCGAGACGACAATCAAGGAGTCTCATACCTCCAGGACCAGACGCCCCTCAGCCTCAGGCCTGACCTCAACCAAGGAGTCGTGCCCGACCACCCGAGAATGTCATCACATTCCCTGGTCCGACAACACGGTCCCACACTGTCTCGGCCAGCATACAGAAAACCAGGAAAACATTTTCCAAACCAAGCCAACTATTTCCTTGAAATCCATTTTCCAAAACCATTTTCATATCTTTGAAAATTCTTCCAAAACCTCGACAAAGCGACGCGTTAGGTGTCCTAGGGGACCACCGCTGACGACCCACAATCCCATCTCAATGAAACAAAACACGGCAATCCAGAAAGCCTTCGGAAAACACATTATATAATCACTTTTAGGCCCAGATGCGGCATGCCGAAAATCGATCCAGTATGTCGAAAATCCCTGATTCGGTAGATTGGTTTGGATCGTTCGACCGAATCGTGTCAACAGTCAACACTCAGGCCAAATTCGGTATACCAAAACTGCTTCCGTCGACCGAAATCTCCTGCTTCGGTAGACCGTCCAAAATCGGATGACCGAATTTTGACCAAAGGACCTAAACTGACAGAAAAAAGGTATACCGAAATGGTTCGGTATGCCAAATTCTGCGAAAAAACAGAAACGGCCCAAACTCTACCGTCCAAAATCGCCCCAATTGAGACCTCTAATCGGACCCCCTAATCAAACACCAAAAATCTTACATAAAACATAAGATGTAAATCCTCGAGTCTACTCCAAAACCCAACAAACAAAACTAAAATCCACTCACCATGCATCAAGATATAAAATCACAAAGATAGAAGGGTCAAAAGGATTCTAACGCACCAACCATCATAAATGCCAATAAATTCGTCATAAATTCTCATAAAATCACAATAAATTCTAGGAAAGTAAATTTACCTAGATTCCATGCAATCCTAGCATTTTCTATCAATTCCATGCTTTCTATTACATGGGGTGGGGATGCGTACTTGAAAACGCCTCCGGCGATCTCAGGCCGACTCCGGCAAACTCCGACGCAACCACAGCCACAGGAGCACTCCACAACCTCGGGGACGCACCACCCAAGCTCCACGCGCCACCTAAGCCACCTCAGTCTCTCACTCTCACTCTCGGCGCGAGATGCAGGGGAAACAGAGGAGGTCGGGTGGAAGGAGAAAGGGAAAAGGAGAAGGGGGTGGAGAAGGAGGAGTGGGGGAAAGGAAAGGGAAAGAAGGTGGGGAAGAGGAGAGACGCGCCGCAAAGGAGGAAGTGAAAGAAAGAAGAAGGAAGGAGAAGACAGCGATGGGCGCTGGAGAAGTGCGGTGCTGGCTTGTGCGGCTTATAAAGCCAGCACCCGCGGTAGCTGAGAACGTGCTCACTTGCGCATCTCAGCCACTAGCACACCGCACGAGAAACCAACCACCAGCCACCACCAACGAGGCCAACTGCAAGCCTCAACCACCTATCCACAAATGCGGGCCCCGTGCGGACCCCACATTGGGCCCCACAAGGACCCACACGCATAGTGCCACAATGCACAATGCCAAATCACGCACAAGGACACGCAAACAAAAGCCAACCCACTAGGCCCAAGCCCAAAAGCACAGAACTGCACAATGGGCCTCGGAACAACAATAACACTGATCCAAGAATAAAATTCATAAAATGTAAATAATTACAAAATGAATTTTACGGGTGTTACATCCTAACTCCCTTAAAAGAAGATTTCGCCCTCTAAATCACTAGGCGAAAAGATACGGGTACTAGACTAGGATGGCTTCCTTACGTTCCCACATGGCCTCCTCGGCTCCATTATGCCGCCACTACACTAAGACCAGCGGAATCACCTTGTTCCGCAGCACCTGCTCCTTGCGGTCCACAATCTCGACGACATTCTCCACAAATGACAGATCTTCCTAGAGCCCTTCTACCTGAACTGGGATCACATGAGAAACGTCAGCCAGGCACTTCCTCAGCATGGAGACATGGAACACGTCGTGCATGGACATCTCTGATGGTAGATCCAACCGATAGGCAACCTCACCGATCTTCTGGGTGATCTGGTACGGACTAATATAGCGAGGACTCAGCTTGCCACGCTTCCCGAACAGCATGACACCCTTGGTCGGTGACTCCTTCAGGAACACATGGTCTCCCACCAGAAACTCCAACGGTCTCCGCCTCCAGTCAGCATAGCTCTTCTGCCGACTCTGTGCAGCCAACAGCCTACTTCGGGTCAAATCCACCTTGTCCGCATACAACTGCACAAGCTCCAAACCAATCAACTCTAATGCTTGCCCACCTCGCTCCAACAAACTGGCGATCTGCATAGCCTACTGTACAAAGCTTCGTACGACGCCATCCCGATGCTCGAGTGATAGCTATTGTTGTAGGCGAACTCAATCAATGGCAAATGGTCCTCCCAACTCCCTTGAAAGTCTAAGGCACATGCTCTAAGCATATCCTCCAGCGTCTGGATAGTCCTCTGTCTGACCATCCGACTGAGGATGAAGTGTCGTGCTATAGTTGAGCACAGTGCCAAAAGCCTCCTGCAGAGTTCTCCAGAACCTTGAGGAAAATCTCGTGTCTCTGTCCGACATGATGGACACAGGAACACCATGCAGCCTCACCACGTCGGAGATATACAACTCCGCCAAGCAGTGCATCGGAAGCTTCACCCGAATGGCCAGAAAGTGAGCAGACTTGGTCAGCCGATCCACGATCACCTACACGGTGTCGTTCTTCCTCTGAGTCCGCAGCAACCAGTCACGAAGTCCATCGAGATGTGCTCCCACTTTCACACAGGAATATCCAATGACAACAAGGTCCCTCCAGGTCTCTAGTGCTCTTCCTTGACCAACTGGAAGGTAGTACACCTCGCCACCCACATGGTTAGCAACATCTCTCTTCATGCCAGGCCACCAAAAGTTTTGCTTCAGGTCTTGATACATCTTCGTACTACCAGGGTGAATGGTGTACCCAAACCGATGCACTTCATCCAACAACCTCTGCCTGGCCTCCTCATGCTGGGGCACATACAGATGCATATCATACCTCAGCTCTCCATATGCCCCAACAGAGAAATGAGACTCTCCACCAGCCTCCAGCTTCTCAAACACAACCTGAACGAACGGATCCAATTGCTGACAGGCGACAATAAACCCTAACAGCTTCGAGCGAACAGACAGGTTGGCCACCCAGGCACCAATTGTTCCCCGAGCTTGCCGCTTCGGCCAGTAGCTCACCAAATCCTCCAACATGGTCCACTCCTTGACCATTAGGCTCGCCATCACGTGCGCACGCTGACTCAGGGCATCGACGACCACGTTGGCATTGCCAGGATGGTAGGACAGACTAAAATCATAGTCCTTCAAGTACTCCACCCAGTGGCACTGCCTCAGGTTGAGGTCCCTCTGTGTGAAGATATACTTCAGGCTCTGATGATCGGTGAAGACCTCAAACTGCTCCCCATAGAGATAGTGTTGCCAAAGCTTGAGAGCGATCACTACGGCAGCCATCTCCAAATCGTGGGTCGGGTAGTTCTTCTCATGATCCTTCAACTAGCGCAAAGCATACGTGATGACATTGCCATGCTGCATCAGAACACACCCTAACCCAACACCACTGGCATCACTATACACAGTGAAGCCACCACTTCCAGAAGGTAGAGTCAACACAAGGGTAGAGCCACCAATTCCAGTGATGACTTCAACTCTTGAAAACTCGCTTCACAATTCTGGTCCCAGCAAAAAGGAACACCCTTCTTGGTCAACTCTATCAAAGACGCGGCTATGGAGGAGAAATCCCTGATAAACCTCCTATAATAGCCCGCCAGACCCAAGAAACTCTTGATCTCCGACACAATCCTAGGTCACTCCCAACTACTCACCGCCTCAACCTTGGCAGGATCCACTCTGATGCCTTCTCCAGAAATCAAATGGCCAAGGAACATGACTTCGCTCAGCCAGAACTCGCACTTGGAGAATTTGGCGTATAGTTGATGACGCATCAAAGTATCTAAAACTGCCCTCAGGTGCAAGGCGTAAGTCTCAACATCAGGAGAATAGACCAGCACGACATCAACAAAAACAACAATGAACTGGTCCAGAAAAGGACTGAAAATCCTGTTCATCAGATCCATGAACGCAGCCAGTGCATTGGTCAAGCCGAAAGGCATAACCGTGAACTCGTAATGCCCGTACCGCGTTTGGAAAGCAGTCTTCTGAGTGTCTGAGCCTCGGATCCTCAAATGGTGACACCCTGACCTTAGATCAATCTTCGAGAACACTGATGCAGACTGCAACTAGTCGAACAGGTCATCAATGCGGGGCAGAGGATACTTATTCTTCACCGTGATCTGGTTTAGCATTCAATAATCTATACACAATCGAAGCGAACCATCCTTCGTGCGGACAAACAAGACAAGCGCTCCCCATGGAGACACACTTGGCCTGATAAACCCTTTGTCCTGGAACTCCTGCAACTGAGTCTTGAGCTCTTGCAATTCCGCTGGTGCCATGCGATAAGGACGCTTCGACATAGGACCAGAACTGGGGATCATATTGATCGAGAACTCTACTTCCCTGTGAGGTGGCATACTAGGCAAATCGTCAGGGAAAACGTCGGGATATTCACACACCACAGAGATGTTGTGAACACCCAACTCAGAAGAAGTGGAGGTAACTATACTGGCTAGATACCCCACGCAACCCCTGACCAAAGACTTATAAGCCTTCATAGCTGAAATGACAGGCTTAGGCTCACCCTGACACCCACCTTGCACAAAGAAAGACCCATCCTCAGGAGACCCGAAATAGACTCTCGTCCTAGCACAGTCGATCAAAGCAGACTACTGCGCCAACCAATCCATGTCGAGTATCACATCGTACTCTTGCATGTCCATCACGATCAGACTGGCGTCGAACTCTCTATCATTCAGCATCAAGTCGACAGACTGCAAATACATCCATGCCAAACTGTGCTCCCCCGGTGGCATCACCACATTGAGATGAAAGGCTAGTCTACCTGGTCTCTCTTCCAACTCTGCCGCGAAAGACTCAGAGATAACGAAGAAACAACTCCCTGAGTCAAACAACACTTTGGTCATCCGACCAGCCACAATAAAAGAGCCTGATAGCCAAACAAAACAACACCACACATCCATTCAATCAGGGAGATGTCCAGATTACAAGGAGATTACAACATATCTCAGAGGGTTACAAAACTAACTTTTCATCCTTACCTTCAACAACATCTCTCGAAGACCTAGTGCCTCGAGCTGCGATAGTGAACACCCGTCCCCTAGTCAGCTGCTGTGGTGCGCTTCCTGCCTTCTTAAGCGGTTCCGGATAAGATCTCTGAACGTGTCCCGCCTTTCCACAGTTATAGCACACCACCAAGGAAGGAGTCTGTCTAGGTTGGGGACAAAATGCAGCGATGTGGCCCATTTGACCACAATTGAAGCACTGGTTCCCACCGAGAACACTAGACCCTGCTTTACTGAAGCTAGCTCCACTACCCCCAGCAAAACTCTGCCGGCCCGTAGAGGAAACACTGGACCTCGCCTTCTACTTCTTCTCAGGGCTACCCAAATTACTAGCACTTGGAGGACCGGAGAAAGAGATCGGGTGGTAAAAGAAGACTTACCCTTCCCTTTGGGACGACTCTTCAGAAACTTCTGATGCTCCGCCTCAAAGCAGTAAGCCATCCCAACCATGTCCTCCACAGTGTGACACCTACATCCCATCACCTTCACCCGTAGCTCTAGGTTCAAGCCGTCTAGAAACCTCTATGCCCGCTCCTCTTCAGACTCATAGGCAGGAGCAAAGCATTCCAGTCGGGCGAACTCAGTCTCATACTAGAGCACCAACATCGTGTCCTGCTCCAGACTCCGAAAATCTCAACGAAGCTGTTCCTTCACATGAGGGGGAAAATACTTGTCATAGAAGGCCACCTTGAAATCCTTCCACTGGATGCTAACAATGACTGAGTCTGGGAACTTCAACCGCCTTATAGACTTCCACCACCTATCTGCCTCACCATCCAGCAGGTAGGTCGCCAACCGCACCCAATGCTCCTCTAGACACGCCATGCTCTCCAGCATCTTCACCACCTTCTCCAACCAGACATCGCTCTCCTCAACACTGACCTTGCCCTTAAACGACGGCGAACGAAGCTTCATGAACTGGTTCAGCCACAGGTCACCTGACGGCCCACTGGCACTACTCTTGTTGAACGCGTAAGAGATCCCATGTGCCAAGCTCCTCAGTTCAGCACAAACTGCCTTCCATCCGCCTACATCCTCTCGAGACTCGGTCTCCTCGACTGGGGCCTTGCCCTTACGACCACGAGAAGGCATCCTACCGAAGAAAGGCAATGTACCAACACCACAGACAAAGCAACAACCAGAAAACCATGTCAAGAAATCAGGTGCAAACTCTAACATGCATGCAAAACCTATGGAGTCTCTAGACCATACACCCTAGGTGTAGTGCAACCTAGTAAACCTGGAGCTCTGATAACAGATCTGTCACGCCCCACATTTTCCACAATAATTTAAACAAATTAAATTACGAAAAAATTAAAACTAAACAATAAATATCTAACTACTAGGAACCTGTGTATGCAACTAGGAGACTCCGATCTATATGTACTATGCTAAACCAATCGCATGTCTGCACCTGTAAATCAAAACCACAAGGAAAACGCATGAGTGACCAAATTCACCTAGTACGCACCCCACGAAAACTACGGAAAACAAAACTATAATCAATTTTCCTTTTTAAATTCATTTCGCAAACCATTTTTCTTCAAAACCTTATAAACCAGGCCCACACTGGCCAAAACCACAACCGTGACACTACTAGTCCAAAGCCACAAGCAACGGCCCTCAATGGACAAAAACATGCACAGTAAGTCAGGAAGCCCGGTGCTAGGCAACCTAACTCTGGCCACAAGTAGTCCACCGAAGAGCCACCAACGGCGTCTGCACTGCCACGACGTGCCACCCTGTGCAGGAGCAACGTCGTCCCGCGATTCTCCCTCCTGAAGAACCCTCACAAAGCCAACCCCTCTCTAAGAAGATTATCCTGTCTCTCAGGACGCTACCAGCGACAGGGCACGTGTCCCACCCGCACTGGCCACCATAGGATACGCCTCCTCACGACGTCCTCCAGGCACGGTGCTCAGGAGGAAGTGTCAGACCTCCACACCCGACGACACCCGAGCCTCAGTGCTCACAGCGACAGTAGGAGTATCATACCTCCCCGTCATGCCAGAAGACAACTCAACCCGCAGACCACAACCCTAGCCTCAAGACAATAATTAAGGAGTCTCATACCTCTAGGACCCGACGCCCCACAGCCTCAAGTATCTTGGCCCCCATCCTCAACCAGGGAGTCACGCCCAACCACCCAAGAATGTCGTCACATTCCCTAGTCTCAACGACACGATCCCACACTGTCTCGATCCACACACAGAAAACCAAAAAAACATTTTCCAAACCAGGCCAACTATTTCCTTAAAATCCATTTTCCAAAATCATTTCCATATCTTTGAAAATTCTTCCAAAACCTCAACAAAGCGACACGTCAAGTGTCCCAAGGGACCACCGCTGACGACCCACAATTCCATCTCAATGGGACAAAACACGGCAATCCAGAAAGCCTTCAGAAAACACCTTATATAAGCACATTTGGGCCCAGATTTGGCATGCCGAAAATCCCTGATTCGGTAGACCGGTTTGGATCAGTCAACTGAATCAGGTCAACGGTCAACACTCTGGCCAAATTCGGTATACCGAAACTGCTTCGGTCGATCGAAATCTTCTGATTCGGTAAACCGTCCAAAATCAGACGACTGATTTTCGACCAGAGGGCCTAACCTGACAGAAAAATGGTATACCGAAATGGTTCGGTATGTCGAATTCTGCGGAAAAACAAAATTGGTCCAAACCTTACCGTCCGAAATCGCCCCAACTAGGACCTCCAATCAGACCCCCGAAATAAACACCAAAAATCTTACATAAAATGTAAACCCTCGAGTCTACTCCAAAACCCAACAAACAAAACTAAAATCCATTAACCATGCATCAAGATATAAAATCACAAAGTCAGAAGGGTCAAAAGGACCTAAAACACACCAACTATCATAAATGCCAATAAATTCACCATAAATTCTCATAAAATCACAATAAATTTTAGAAAAGTAAATTTACCTAGACTCCATGCAATCCTAGCATTTTCTACCAATTCCATGCTCTCTATTACATGGGGTGGGGATACGTACCTGAAAACTCCTCCGACGATCTCCAATCGACTCCCACGCAACCACGACCACAGGAGCACTCCACAGCCTCGAGGACGCACCACCCAAGCTCCATGAGCCACCCAAGCCACCGTAGCCCTCTGCTTCACTCCCTCAATCTCTCTCTCTCTCTCGATGTAGGATGCAAGGAAAACTGAGGAGGTCGGGTGGAAGGAGAAAGCGAAAAGGAGAGGAGGGTGGAGAATGAGTGAGGGAAAGGAAAGGGAAAGAAGTTGGGGAACAGGAGAAACGCGTCGCCGAGGAGGAGGGGAAAGGAAGAAGATGGAAGGAGAAGACGACGATGGACACCAGAGAAGTGCGGTGTGGCTTAGAAAGCCTACGCCCGCGGTAGCTCAGAACGTGCTCACCTGCACGTCTCAACCATCAACACACCGCACGAGCAACCAACCACCAGCCACAACCAACGAGGCCAACTGCAAGCCTCAACCACCAGCCCACAATTGCAAGACCCACGCGAACCCCACACGGACCAACACCCAGGCTCCAAACGCATAGTGCCAAACTAGACACAGGAACACGCAAGCAGAAGCCAACTCACAAAGTCCAAGTCCAAAAGCACAGAACTGCATAACAGACCTCAGAACAGTAACATCTGTTTAAAAATAAAATTCATAAAATATAAATAATTACAAAATAAATTTTACATATGTTACAACTATGATAGGATGAAAGGAAAAATAGGAAGATGTGGGTGAATAAATAAGGGTTAATGAGGAAAAAAATTTGCCTACCTTGGGTTGAATATAGGTAAACATTGATTAACATCTATTGACGACAGGCAATGATCTATCACTACAAGGACACAAAAGGACTTTCTTTTTTTTTTGCAAACAAAATATTCTTTATGGTGATGAAAGTAAGGATATTAAACTCAAAGAGAAATATAGGAAGCAGAAGGATATTGAGAGCATTTTACATTTTTCAAGGACAAAAAACCCATATTTG
>JAMKQA010034747.1:0-12544 GCA_024699735.1 Posidonia australis | reverse complement strand
TGTCTTCTGACTGAGCGGTCAGAGTTGACCTTTGACTGGGTGATCGAGGTCATTTCCTTATCCTTTTCCTAGGATTTTCACAGGCACGAAATCCAACTGTTTGACCATTTGACCGGGCGATCAAGGTCCTTATTCTTTTCCTTGGATTTTCGTGGGCGCGAAATTTAGCTGTTTGACCTTTTGACCGAGCGATCAAGGTCGTATCCTTTTCCTTGGCTTCTGACCGGGCGGTCAGAGTCGACCTTTGACTAGGCAGTCAAGGTCATTTCTGTTGCTTTTCCTTGTCTTCTGACTGAGGGTCAGAGTTGACCTTTGACTGGGTGATCGAGGTCATTTCCTTATCCTTTTCCTAGGATTTTCACAGGCACGAAATCCAACTATTTGACCTTTTGACCGGGCAGTCAAGGTCCTTTTCTATCCTTTTCTTTTTGGGTTTTCGTGGGTGCGAAATCCCTTTGCTTGCCCTAAGTCCGTGCGGATAGGGGCCCCTCTTTCTATCTTGACAAATAGTATGTTTGTCATGCCCCTTCGTTTTGGGTTGGTATCCCCAACTACTCGGTTGACAACCATCAAGCTGTCTGGCGACTGAGTTAACAATACTTGATTGACTTGTCATATCCTGCCTCCTTAGGTTGATAACCTCGATAATCCGATTGATGAGTCCGACAACTTATCATTTTCCTGCCAGTGGTTCCATCTGTGCGCGGGATTGCTTTGCTTTTTGCCATATCATTTCAGCAATAGCATCGGCATTGCATCCACTTACAAGCACCCATTCTTGTGTTTCTAATGTTAGCATCAGCTTTGCATCGGTTCGTGCATCTGTTTTTTTGCATTGGCATCGCATTTCCAGCATTTAGCTCAGCAGTCGCATGCATTTTGCATTTTGCATTTGGCAACAAGTCATGACTTTCGGTGCATCCACTAGATAAATGACTTAATGCCTACAGCAAACATCACTCCTCTGCAGCCTCAAAATGGGGGTATCATGTCAACCTAGAGCATCGGTCTCGGTTCCCTCCGTCCCTCGACCTCGCTCAGGCAGGGGCATCTGTAGACACCTCGATTTTGAGGTGGCTCATAGATAAGCACTCTAAAAATGTTGCTTTGGATGCAGTAAGCCCAACCACTTTTGAATCCTATTTGACACTTTAACCAGCCAGAGATCATTGCACAAACCAACCACAAGCCTATAGCAAGCCTGTGGCCCAATTAGCAATTCAGGCAGCTAGTGGAGAGCACCAATATGGAGCACTAGATTGGAGCATCTAGTAGGAGCACCAAAGTGGCACACCAAGCTGGAGCACTTAGGTGGCGCACCATTCTGGTGCACCATCCTGGCACACTAAGCTGGCGCATAGTCACTTTTCAGGATGCTGGCTGCTGGCTTTCCATCTTCCATGCTTGTAACCCTCGCCAGCGGATATTCCTTGCGAATCTACGCAAGGCTCTTCGTTTGCGAGGCTGTCTGCATCCAATTGGAGTTACCCTTGTAAGACTCTATAAAAATACCTTCATTGGCAACCATTGAGCTCTCTTGGTTAAGTCACCTATCTACTCCTGGCAACTCACTCTCGTTTCCAGAGGATACCCTTACATTCCAGAGCATTCTCAGCTCATCCAAGGCAACAAGGAAGTGTTATCTTGAGCCTTCAAGGAAGAAACATCTTGGGCAAGGTAAGATCCTTACTCCTCTTTTTACTAATCCTTTTATTAAAGCTCTAAATATTGCACTAAATAAAGCATGCGAAGATCTAGATATATGATCTGTTAGTAATATGTTTTCGTGTTGTTTTTATGATAAGATGATTGCTCCTACACATATATTCACAATGCTTCTGTGCCATGTTAAATTCTGCATCATGTAATCTCCGTTTTTACATACTGAATCTTGATTCATGCAAATGCTTGCTATGAAATGAGCTGCAAATACACTCTTTGCATATTTATCATCATTATATGCTTGTTAGGTTCATTAATTCATTGCATACTCCTTAGAGCCTACTAAGCAGTAGCTTCAGCCCATTAACCCATGAACTTGCATGATTAAAAAATAAATGATAAAAAGACTTTCTATGCTTTCTTTTCATCATGTTTCAGTGCACTACCTTTTGAATAATCGAGCTAGTTAAAATTAATCACATTTCATCTCTAGAAGCTGGACCAGAATCTGAAATCCGACTGCTGTCTGATTTAGATTTTCTGGAGTGCACCACACTGGAGCACCAATATGGCGCACCTCACCAGAGTACCATCCTGGCGCACCATCCTGGTGCACCAGTCTTGTGAGAGAACAAATCATCAATTTTGCATCATGATCGCCATGCTTTTCTGGGTGTTTTGGACTTTGATGTTTTTGGTGTTTATTCTTTGATACATCATGTCTTTGTATGCATGATTTCAGCCTAGATAGCACTGTTTATAGGACTTTTGCATCTTGCATGTTCAGCGTGCTATCATAATCTGGTGAGCTAATTGCCCCATGAACTCCTGTTTAGGAGATTCTTATGCAACAGTTCATGATCCAGATCTAGATGGCATAGCTGAAACCTATTGTTTTATTTAGTATAAGGGTGGTGTGGTCATGTGTGAGGCATATAGCCCTTGAGCACAAGACCCACATTGTGTTTTCATTCTTGGATTTTGATGGATACTCATGATGCATGTTCTGATGGGTTTTCTGCAAATACACAAGATTTTATATTGCATGGCATATTAGTCCAACTTACTGTTTGATCTGTAATTTCACTAGCACATTTTCCTGGCACATATCAGTAGAGCACTTAAGTGGCGCACCAATCTGGCACACCAAACAGGCGCCCTGCCTATTTTCTGCTGCACGTAGTAGTTTTTGGCATGGTGTTTAGCATATTTCCTATTTTTATTTGCCTTTGGTTTTCTATGGGTGTCTTCCTGGATATACCAGGATGACTCCACTCTGTTTTCAGCCATTTTTATGCATAATAGCTCATATTTTGCATTTAGTAATGCGAGGATGAAGGCCATTCGGTATTTTTAGATCTTTGATCATATCTGTGCAACATCCTTGCACCGGTGCTTGACCCACTGCACAGGTGACTTTCTAAGCATTAGGACACACCCTATAACCCATGCACCCATGTTTAGCATAGAGCACCACTCATATATAGCATTGCATTGCATATCACCCTTGGGGGTACAGAAAAGGTTGGAAAGCCGACATTCCATAGAAGTAAACGAGAAACCCATTAAAAGATCGATTTTCGGGCGCACGAGGGTGCCTAATACCTTCCTCGTGCGTAACAAGGATCCTTGCCCATTTCTGGTTCATGGAGACCTTTTCCATTGGTTTTATCACATGAATTGAATGTTTTTAAGCGGTTTTCCTCATCTCCAATTTTTAAATAGACTAGGTGGCGACTCCTGCATTTTTATCATTTTTTTATTATTTTGCCGTGACTTTGCCGATCCTCGTGCATTTGGCCTTTCGTGCCAAGCACAAGGCTGTCATTGGCATGGTTACAGCTACTTTCTTTCTTTTTGATGAAAAAGGGTTGCTAGTCCCTCTATAAATGTGGATTTTGTAGGTATATGCTTCAACTCCTCTACAAGTTATGTGATAGGGATAGAGTCGTCTTGCATGCCTCTCTCATTGGAGCCGACTTCTATCTGCAACTTCTATCTTCTTATTTCTTTTGTGCTCCGAAGACTATATTTCCTTTAGCTCATAGTCTCTCCCAACCTATCATTTTTTTCTCCCTCTGGAGGTATAGGCCCCTTGTGAATTTGTACATTTCGCCTACTTTCCATGGATAATCGCTCCCTCACTCCCTAGGCCACCCAGGTAGTAACATGTGAGGAGGATCAAAATTCTTCCCAAACAGGCTGGCTTTCCGATTTTCCTCATTGGGCAATGGTGATGCTTTTAACTACAATGCAAACAAAAAGAAAATACAGTGCATATGAAATGATTTTTGTAATGTTTGGATTTGTGACTTAAAATACTAGCATGCGAAAAACGTAAACTATAGAGATGCATGGTTCACGATGCAAGGCTCGGGATTGGCTGAGGATCACTGGTAGTACTTTTTCAGGTAAGCAGCATTAGCAGGCTCTGACTGCTCCCCCTGATCCATGTCCTCAAGAATGGCAACGCCTCCTGACAAGGCTTCTTTCACAATAAATGGTCCACGCCAGTTAAGCATGAACTTTCCCAGGCATCAGGTAAGTGAATAGCGCACAGAACCAAATCACCTGGCTCAAAATTTCGGGGCCAAACTTTCTTCTGATATGCACAGGCCACTCGCTTCTGGTAGCATTGGGCATGGTGTAAGGCTTGCAATCTTTGTTCATCAATCAAGTCAAGTTGAGCGCAGCGGTCCTGGATCCATTTTACCTCATCCAACTTTGTTTCCTTCAGAATCCTCAATGACAGAATCTCCACTTCAAAAGGGAGGACTGCCTCCATAACATACACAAGTGAGTATGGCGTTGCTCCTGTTGATGTCCGGACTGAGGTCCTGTAAGCCCATAGCGCATAAGGCAACTTCTCATGCCAATCTTTGTGGGTCTCAGCCATCTTCTTCAGGATCTTTATCAGATTTTTATTGGCTGACTCTAAGGCTCCATTCATCTACGGCCGATAAGGAGAGGATCTATGATGTCTGATTTGTAACCCTGAAGATAATCCTCAACTCTCTTTGCTATGAAGTTGGCCCCGTTAACTGATATGATGGCATGTGGAACCCCATATCTGGCAATAATGTTATTCTTAATGAACTTTTATGTAATTGCCGCTGTAACTGTTTTATACGATGCCGCTTCAACCCACTTTGTAAAATAATCAATGGCCACAAGAATGTAGCGATGCCCATTGGATGCAGCTGGATGAATGGCCCCAATAACATCAATTCCCTAAGTGGAAAAGGGCCAAGTTGATGACATGTGTAGACACCCCGATTTTGAGGTGACTCATAGATGAGCTTTCCAGATGTTGCTTTGGATGTGGCTAGCCCAACCACTTTTTGAATCCCATTAGCTAAACCAACCACAAGCCCATAGCAGGCACGCAGCCCCAATTAGAAATCCAGACAAGTAAGGGAGAGCACCTAGCTAGAGCACCAATGTGGAGCACCTGTTTGGAGCATCGAGCAGGAGCACTATAGAGGCACACCCAGCTGGAGCACTAGGCTGGCACACCTACCTGGCGCACCTCCTTGGCGCACCAAGCTGGCGCGCAACCATTTCTCAGACTGCTGGCTGCTGGCTTTCCACCTCCCATGGTTGTTACCTCCACCAACGAATATGCCTTGGAATCTTCCCAGGCTTTTCTTTTACGTGGCTCCTTGCATCCTCTAGGAGTTACCCTTAGGAAATCCTATATAAGGACCCCTATAGGCAACCATTAGAAGAGGTTAGAAACCTTGATTTCAGCAATCCTGATCTGAGCAAGCATCTTGGGCAAGCTATATACTCTTTCCAGCAGCCTATTCTCGTTTTCTAGAGTATTCCCTTGCGTTCCAAAGCATCTTTGGCCCTTCCAAAGCAACGAGGATCCCTCTATCTTTGATATTTCAAGAAGGAACATCTTGAGAGGTAGGTTCTCTTTTATTTTCCTTCTCCTTTAAATCTCAGCCATAGCACCACGATAAAGCATGCTTTAGACTTCATATATGATCTGACTTTTTACAGTTTACATGAGAGTTCCATGATGAGATTGTTTGTTTCCTTCGCAAGATGTTCTATATGCAAATCTATACCTTGTTTGCTAGCATATTTCTTACTTCTAGCATGAAATTTGCACCATGTTACTTCCTTTGAGTTGTTTCTTTTCTTTTCTATTCTTCGACATAAGAGTGCACGATTCATGAACATGCATGCTAATAGAAATGTAGCAAACCAAGTTTTCATGATTCATTCTTTGCATACGATTGTTAAAGTTCATGTTCTGTTTCATCTTTAGAATCTTAAGCAAGTATTTTTTCAACCATGAACCTATGATTTATCAGGTTTCTGAATCACATCATAATAAGTTTGCTTTGCCCATTTGCATCTCATCATGTTTCAGTTTTTATCATCTGCATAAACTAATCTGCATTAATAAGAATCACCCACCTCTATTCTGGATCAGATTGCAGTCTGATCCAGATTTTCTGGGGAGCACCAATCTAGAGCACCAGAGTGGCGCACCAACCCAGAGCACCACTCTGGCGCACCATTTAGGTGCACCAGACTGGTCAGAGAGCAAAACACTCACTTTTGCATCCCTGTTTACATAGTTTTCCGATGATTTTGCGTTCGATTCTTTTACTGCTGGTTTTCTGACATCTCATGATTTTGCATGCTTGTTTTCAGCCCTAAATAACAGTGGTTTCTTAGTTATTTTCCCCTTTGAATGTTCAGCCCATGGCTAAAATCTGGTAGGCTGTTTGCCTCTACTCCAATATGGAGAACCTTGTGCATCAGCCCATGATCCAAAGACATGTCTGAACCTTCTTGCATACATTTTAGCATGAATAGGGTGAGATCTTGTGTGAGGCTACTAGCCCTTGAGCACAAGGTCCACAAGTCATTACACTTGCATTTCTTTCACTTTTAAAGCATATTTTTCAAGTTTTGCAAAGGATTTTACATGGCATGATTTTCTGGAATGCATTCATATGTGACTTTGCACTGCATGGATTTCTGTATTTGCTTTGGCATATCTTTCTAGCCCACACAGGGGCACATAGGTGGCGCACCAGACTGGAGCACCAGTCTGGCGCACCAAGCAGGCACATCAGCCTGTTTTCAGTAGCACAATGCAACTTTTGCATAGCTTTCTAGCATGATTTCTTGCTTCGATTTGCTTCTGCATTTTCTTGGTTTTCTTCCTTGATATGTCAGGAAGACTTAGCTTTATTTTTAGCCCTTTTCATGCATATTAGACTGCATTTGGCATATAGTAAATAAAGGATGAAAAATCATTCGAAATATTTAGATCCTTGATCTATTTCTGCAATATCTTTACATCGAGACTTGACCCGATATATGAGTGATACTTCTGAGCATTAGGACACACCCCTAGACCCCCTGCACCCTTATTTAGCGTAAGACACCACTCACATGGCATGGCATGGCATATCGCCCTCGGGCGTACAGTAAAGGCTGAAAAGTCGACATTTCATAAGCAAATGAGAAACCTATAGAAGACTGATTTATCGGGCGCACGAGGGTGCCTAATACCTTCCTCGTGCGTAACAAGGATCCTTACCCATTTCTGGTTTATGACCTGCTTTTCCATTGCATGATTCGCATGTTTTATATTGTTTTCCTTGTCTTCCATTTTAATAGACTAGGTGGCAACTCCTGCATTTGCATTTTTATTTTTGCCGTGACTTTGCCGACCCTTGTGTATTTTGGCCTTTCGCGCCAAGGGCATCGAGGCTATCACTGGCATGGTTACAGGAACTGGCGACTCCGTTGGGGATAACCAGATCCCGGCTTTGTTTTGGTTTCTCCTTTGCTTCGGCTTTTCTCCTTGCTTGCTTTTTCCATGCCTTGCTTTGGTTATCTTTTTAAGTGTTGTCTTTTTGCATGCATGCCTTTGTAATGTTGTTCTTTCCTTTTACACTTCTGCCATGTCACCACTATTGCACATAATTTGCGTATGCTTTTGCATGATAATCCATGGTTATTTGTATGTTTATTTCCCTTCCTGTACATGCCATGTCTAGGTGATTAGAGACATGTATGCTCTCCCCATTTGGTTAATGAAAATTTAAAAACCAAAATCAATCATAAGGCAAACTAGTGACAAATTGCAAATTTCCCCCACGGTTTAATAAGCTTGCAAGTAAAAAACTTAAAGCATACTTTGCATACATCATATAGGGCATGCATCTTCTCCTCTCCTAGGATCACCTATACAGTCTGCGAAGGACATTTTTCGGTGGCTCATCCTATGGCTTTGGCGTGGGATGAAAAATCAAGTTTGTCCCCCCTTGTCTGGGGTCGTGTCGGTGTAGTAAAGGGTACAACCTACTGCTTTGGCAAAGGACAAGGCCCCGAAAGCACCACCCGTTCACTGCCTAGGCTATGACCAGGATTTAGAACGGGGACCTTACTTTTTCTAAACTTGAGTCGGAGACCTATTCACCCCTATGTGATCCTGGGGTAGACAGCTTAATAGGTCCCTAGATTGTGAGAGAGTGCATACTAGGGGCATTCATTTGCATCTCATACCACCATAATCATTGCATCTTTTCTAATTTGTTTGTTTTTGTGCATAGGATTTCTGGTCTGTGAGTTTCCTTAGCTTGAGCTCCGGATCTTTCCTTTCACTGACTCTGTTTGCGACCTTATTCTCGATCGCATCTCCCGAGTTATTCCTCACTTTCGACGATAGCTCGTCCTAGGATCCATCCTATCCTTCCCAGCCGCAGTCCAATCCTTACTCGGTCGCGATCCACGATGGCCCAGCATGCCAGCGAGTCCCTTTCCCCAACTGTCCAGGAGGAGGTCCCTGTCTCGGGATACTCTTCCTTTGTGTATATTCCTGTCATCACTGTTGCCTCCACTTTTGCCTTAGCTTCTGGAGGACCTCCACCACCACACTTCCGTGTCCTTGGGGCAACCCCGCCTTCGGGACCACCTATCTTGTCTTCTCCTGCTGTTGGGGCTATAGCAGTTGAGTCTGTCTCTCCCCAAGGATATGTGTTTACTAGCCCTCCTCCAGCTGTGGCTATTTCTGTAATAGCCACCCCCCAGTTCGGACAACTAGAATCTCAACCTCTTGTTTCATCCCCTATTTTGCCTCCATCCTTTGGAGCCACCAATGACAATCCCGTTACCGTGCAACTACAACAAATGTCGACCCTCGCCCAGCAGTTGCAGGGATTGGCACTAGTGCTCTAGCCCTTCTCAGCTTTGTCTTTCCCGGCTCCTGAGTTGCCTGCGCAACCGGCTTTAGGACCACAGTTTGCACCCACTGCACTCCCTCCACAGCCGTCGCCATCCCTTGTCTCTCTAGCGATAGAGGTGTCGGCATTACCTTTTGTTACACCAGCACAGCACCCACCACAGCATAAATCCCTCCTATCTGGTGGCCAGCACCCTAGGCTGGCAGGAGCACAGCCATCCGTGAGCATTGTACCGAAGACCATCCCGGTCTTGCAGCTCTTGCTCCCACACTCTGCACCACTTGTTGCACCACTCCCTACATTGTCATCACCCTTTTACCACACACAAGGTTCATCCTTTGTCCCCCAGCACACTGCACCCATGCACGGGTACACTAGCCATCTAGCCGTAGCACCAGATGGCGGAATGGTGGATCCAGAGGAGCCCTTAGGGGTGACCCATATAGTGTACGCGGCACCCGCCTCTACTGCGCAATCCACAGCTGCAGTAGCTTTGGATGCTCTCCTCGCGAGAGTAAATGATCTGGAGCGCACTCTCCGACAAGTGCAGGGTGGGGACTGCCAGTCCGACCAATTTTGGGACCTCTGTTATTTCCCAGAGGTGACTCTCCCCCCGAATTTTCATATTTTGGAATTTGAAAATTACAATGGTAGGGGTTGCCCAATTGCCCACCTCAAAGCCTATTGCGGAGACCACGCCCAACTTCTAGTTGACAAAAGGTTGTTAATCTGCCTGTTCCAAAAGAGTCTTACAAGGCCTGTGTTGAAGTGGTTCACTTCCCTCAACATGGACACCATCAAGACTTGGGACGACCTTACGCAGGCGTTCCTGGAGCAATATTCCTTCAACCTCGACTTAGTCCCCAAGCAGGAGGACTTAGTCGCTCTCAAGTAGAGACCTCAAGAAACATTCGGGGAGTATCTTGGACGTTGGCACTCCTTGGCTTCAAAAGTCAAGGATAGACCCTCTGACGAGGAGTCTATCGAGATTTAATCCAAGGAGCACAGCCAACGATCGGGGCTCTGCTTAGCATCCAACCTGTCACCACATTTTCTGCACTGCTTTGGGCGGGTGCCTGTGTTGAGTGTTCATTGTGCGGCGGCAGTTTTCCAGCACTCTCAGCATTTGCCAAACAGGCCACTGCCTCACATAGTGGGCCTAACAACAACAACCCCTACACCAATCCACCTAGGAGGCGGGATCCCTCCAAAAGTACTGTTTCTTATATCAGATCCCCTGCTGCTCTGGTAAATGTCTGCCCGCCCCCGCAACGCCAAGTAGTTTATGCACCTACGCCTACACCTAGAGCACAGCATGCATCACACATTACCCCCACTGCCACACCAGTATACCCTAACCCACCGGCCAGGACGCGCCCACCGTTGGCACATCCACAGCCGAAGCGACAACGCCGTGACAGGCGCCACTATTCCCCTTTAGTGGAGCCTTTGAGCATGGTATTCCCTAAAGTCGCATCCCTGTTGAGGCTGCCTGAGGTGCGCCCTCCGCCTAATCCGCTGCCAGCCTGGTACAATGCCAATGCATTCTGCAATTTTTATCGGGTGGCCGACCACTCGACGGATAATTGTTTGACACTCAAGGACGCTGTCCAGGATTTGATTGACTAAAAGGTCATTGTGATTAATACCCAGGCAACCGGCCCAGCATACACACCAGTGGCCGCCCTAGCATAGCCAGCACACCCCAGCATAGTTAGTCAACCCTTGCCACAACATTCATCTCCGGGAGCGCTAGGTTCCTCGGGAGTCATTTTTGTTTCTTCTGCTTCTTTCTCTTCTTCTCATTCTGAGTCTGTCTCTTTCCCTATCTGCCCAACCGACTTGATTCATCATGAGTCGTCCCCTTTTCCCCACTAGTTGTATTGTTCTTTCCTCGATAATTCCGAGGAATCTATTTTTATGATCCGTCCTGTCGTCGAGTCGGAATACTCTGAGGTGCCACCCGTAGTATATCCCCAACCACCAACTTTAGTCTATTTAGCAGCCTGGCCCCAATCTAGGCCAAGCCAGCCAGCACACCCTCAGGCCCACCGGTACCCTTACCAATACTCCCAGCATCCTCAGGTTTACACCCCTACTCGCCCATAACCTTCAACCGCACCTGTACAATTAGCAGCCTGTCCCCTGGTTGTTGTAACTCTGACCCATGACACGCGTCGTGTCCCTTACAATTATGCTACAGGGATGTGGGTAGAAGTGACACGATCGGGCAGAGTATACAAACCCCCAACAGCTAGGCCTAACCCCTCAACCTTAACCCCTAACTAGTTTCAAGCCCATCCATCTAGGTCACCAGCACCTATAGCAGCAGCCCCTGCCCAATTCCAAGCACATTCTCCTCAACCACCTATGCCTAGAGTAGCACCATCCAATCCTACCACTAGCAGCCAACCTTCAGTTGACATCACTGCCCAGCTTAAGAAGGTTAAAGCTGACATTTTCATTTGGGACCTAATCCATACATCGGCTGAGCATAGAGAAGCTTTCCTTAGAGTTTTTCAGGTAGGCCATGTATCCCAAACTATAGAGCCTGCTACCCTTGAAAGCATGGTAGGAATGATAGCGGCACCACAGGTTATCTCCTTCTCTAGCCTAGAGTTACCTCCCTCTGGCACCAATCATAATTCCCCCTTGTTCATCACTACGCAATATCGAAGCTTCCGCATCCCCCTCACATTGGTGGACAATGGAGCAGGCCTAAATGTCTGCCCCTTGCGCACAGCAAGTGCAATCGGATTCAAGTCCGAGGACATTACACCAGTTGTGAAAGGGATGACAGCTTTCGATAATACGCACCATGATGCGCTTGGAGTCTTGATCATCCCCCTGACAATAGGCCCTACTTGCTTTGACGTAGAGTTCTACGTCGTAGATATCAAACCATCTTTCAATCTGTTGCTTGGACGCCGTTAGCTTCACAAGCATCAAATCATTCCCTCAACCCTCCACCGTATGATTAAGTTCTGCTGGGATGACAATATCGTTGTTGTCTTGGCAGAAGACATGGAGAGGGTTGAATCTGTCTCTGCTCTAGCCCCTCAGACCATTCACTTCGAGCCTAAGCCTTTCGATGTCCTTTATCAGGTTAACCGGTTTGAGCCGATTAATTTTATTCCACCCTTAGAGCTTGCCGACCATTTGGCCACTTTTGGCAACCCCCGTTTGATGGTCGACAACCTGTGTCGCAAATGGGGATACGAGAAAGGTCTCTTCTGGGGCTTTATGGCAAGGAATCGCCGAGCCGATCGAGGCCGAAGAATGGATTGAGAGTGATGGGTTGGGATATGAGCGATGCTGCCATAGGAAGAGATCGCAACGCCATGGTAAGTCTTCCAAGATGATTATTCCACGAGATTTATCCAACTTTATTAGCGCAGGCGTTATGGATCCGAACCACAGTTCATATGCAGTGTCAGCACCATCAGATGAATGGGGCAGTAGAGTTGGCTAATAAGAATCTGTCTGAACCTTGTGCATCAGCCCATGATCCAGAGACATGTCTGAACCTTCTTGCATACATTTTAGCATGAATAGGGTGAGATCTTGTGTGAGGCTACTAGCCCTTGAGCACAAGGTCCACAAGTCATTACACTTGCATTTCTTTCACTTTTAAAGCATATTTTTCAAGTTTTGCAAAGGATTTT
>JAMKQA010034745.1:0-13368 GCA_024699735.1 Posidonia australis | reverse complement strand
CCACCAGCCCACACGCAAGTGGGCCCCACAAGCACAGAGCCAAACCACGCATAGGAACACGCAAAAAGAAGCCAGCCCACGAGGCCCAAGCCCAAAAGCACAAAACTACACAATGGGCCTCGGAACAGTAACACCTGTCCAGGAAATAAAATTCATAAAATGTAAATAATTACAAAATGAATTTTACAGGTGTTACATCTAAGAACCTGTGTGTGTGTGGCTATGAGACTTCGGACTATGTGCACTAAATGCCAAAACCCTCTCATCTGCTCCTACAACCTAGAAACTATGAGAAAACAGTATGAGTGACAAAAGTCACCTAACACGCACCTTACAAGAGAAACGGTGGAAAACAAAACTATAATTATTTTCCTTTAAAATCATTTTGCAAACCTTTAATAAAATCACAGCTCTGGCCAATCAGGTCGAAAATCAAAACTAGTAAGGCCCTATCTGGCCCAAATCACAAGCAAGGTCCTCAATGGTCAAAACCACACATAATGAGTCGAAAAGCCCAGCACCAGGCAACAAACTTTGGCTACAAGTAGTCACCAAAGTGCACTGCCCTACCATGGTGACACCATTCTGTGCAAGAGTGACACCGTTCCACTATTCTCCTACGTGGAGAACCCTCACAAAGCCAACCCCTCCTAAGAAGGCAGTCCTATCTCTCAAGATGCTACTAACTATGGGGCATGTGTCCAACCCGCACTAGTCACCATAGGATATGCCTCCCCTTGACGTCCTCCACATAGTGCTCAGAAGGGAGTCTCTTACTTCCACACCCGATGACACTTGAGCCTCAATGCTCTAGGCGACAGTAGGAGTATCATACCTCCCTGACATACCACAAACATTGGCACAACAGTCAAGGAGTGTCATATCGTCAAGACCCGACGAACCTCAGCCTCATGTCTCTTTGCCCCCTACCTCAACGACAAAGATGTGCCCGACCACGCGAGAATGTTGTCACATTCTCTGATCCTGACAATACAGTCCCATGGTGTCTCAACCCGTACACAGAAAACCAAGAAAACCATTTTCAAAACGAGCCAACACATCTCTTTGAAAAATCATTTTCAAAATCATTTTATATCTTTGGAAAATTCTTCCAAAAACTCTACAAAATCGGCCCATCAAATGTCCCACAAATGGCCCACAATCCCATCTCAAATGAGCAAAACAAACCAATCCAAAAAATTCTTGGAAAACATTTTTATAGAACCAACTAGGGCCTAATTCGACATAACGAATTGGGCTGATTGACTAAACTAGACTCAGGGCATCAAAACGGTTGACCGAAATTCAAATCGGTTTGCCAAAAATCCTTGGTTTAGCAAACTAAAAAGAACGGTCGATCGAATTAGGTCTAACGGTCAACACTCAAGGCATGTAACGGTAAACCATAAAAGTTTGGTCGGCCAAACCAGTGCCAAAAGGACCAAAACTGAAGCAAACGGTATCCCTTGAAGCCTAACATGTCCTCATGGAACTTCCCCGAAGCTCGCCGAATGCTGCCGCACACTCCGCTCGCTCTCAGGGAAACCAAATAGAGGAGGAAAATGGGCGAAAGGGAGAGAGAGGTTGAGTGGGAGAGAGAGAGGGAGAGGGTGAGTGGGAGGGAGAGAGTGAGAGAGAGGTGATGGAGTGAGGGAGGAAGGAGTTGTGCGGGGAAGGAAGAGGAGACACATAGGAAGAAGGAGGAGGGGGTGAAGTCATGCATGGCGAAGGATCTCAACTTAAAAAGCCACACAAAAGAGGAAGGTGAACACGTGCATTCAACCAGTCAACCACACATGTGCACCAATGCCCTAACTGCCTGCCTCACCAAACACAACACAAGTTCAACCACACGCCCTGCCATCCGACTAACACACACAGACCCACATAGCTTAGTGCCAATCATGTGGGTACACGCATAGTGCCGCTACAAAAGACCAAGCACAAAGAGCTGTTGGCCCACAAGGCCAAGCCCAAAGCAACAAATTACACAAATGGGCCTCAAGGCTGTAACACCTGTCTAGAATAAATTCATTAAAATGTATATATTTACAATAATGAATTTACGAGTGTTACATCTTACTCACCTTAAAAGAAGATTTCACCTTTAAAATCACTAGTAGGCTAAAAGGTACGGATACTAGACTAGGATGGTATCTTCACGTCATCCTCATGTTCCCACGTGACCTCCTCGAATCCATTATGGCGCCAATGCACCAAAACAAGCGAAATCACCATATTCTGCAGCACCTGTTCCTTACAGTCAACAATCTGGACAGCATCCTTCACGAAGGACAGATCTTCCTAGAGCACTTCTGGCTAAACTAGAATCACATGAGATACGTTAGCCAGACACTTCCTCAGCATGGAGACATAGAGCATGTCATGCACGGATAACAACTCTAGTGGTAGATCCAGCCAATAAGCAACCTCATCGATCCTCTGGTAATCTAGTACAAGCTAATATAACGAGGACTCAACTTCCCACGTTTTCTGAACCTTACCATTCCCTTGGTCGATGACACCTTCAGGAACACATAGTCTCCTACCCTAAACTCTAGTGGTCTCCGCCTCTAGTAGGCATAGCTTTTCTGCCAACTGTGTGTAGCCACCAACCTGCTACGGATCAGATCAACCTTGTCTACATACAACTGCACAAGCTCAGGACCAATTAACTAGCTCTCACCTACTTCACTCCAACAAATGAGCGTTCTGCATGACCTACCATAAAAAGCTTCATACAATGCCATCCCGATGCTTGAGTGACAGCTATTGTTGTAGGCGAGCTTAATCAATGATAGGTCATCCCCCCAACTCCCATGAAGATTCAGGGCACATGCTGTGAGCATTTCTTCCAGCGTATGGATAGTCTTCTCTGTACGACCGTCCGACTGAGGATGAAATGTTGTACTATAATTTAGCACTATGCCAAATGCCTCCTGCAAAGTCATCCAGAACCATAAGGTGAACCTCATGTCTTTGTCAAACACGAAAGACATCGGAACTCGATGCAACCGGACAACCTTGGACACATACATATCCGTCAATCGGTGCATCGGGAGATTCACTCGGATGGCCAGGAAGTGAGCATAATTGATGTGCAAATTAAAGGTCACTTGATTTGAATGCAGAAGAAACATAAAAATTTAGACACCATATGATCATGTATTGGTCTAGATTATACAAAAGAAAACATGTAAAACAGGAAATAGTGCGGCAAGAGAAGAGGTAAAGAAGAACCTCTTCAAATAAACAACTAGAGAAAACACAAATTTTGTCTGACTCTGCATCACTTTACAAATAAACAACCAAAGAAAACACAATTAAGATCAAAATGCATCAAATGATAAACCAAGAACCTACTGTTAGTACTTCCTTTCTCAAATATCATGTGATGAAAGTTACTTTTTTGATATACCCTTGAAAGCTCAGATATGTTTCAAGGCTTCTATCATCAAAAGTCAACCTAGTGAACCTACAAAATATATAAATTGAAGTACTCATTTTCTTGCAAACGAACAAGACAAGCACTCCCCACAAAGACACACTCGGCCTAATAAACCTAGCTACTCCTGCAACTAGGTCTTAAGCTCTCGCAACTTCATTGGCGCCATGCGATAGGGTGGCTTTGAGATAGCATCAAACCCTAGAACTAACTCAATCGAGAACTCTACTTCCCTATAAGGTGGCATGCCAAGCAAATCGTCAGATAACACGGGATATTCACATACTACAGAAATATTGTTAACACCCAACTCTGGAGAAGTGAAAGTAACTATACTAACCAGATACCCCACATAACCCTTAGCTAGCAACTTGTAAGTCTTCATTGCCGAAATGACAATCTTAAGCTCACCCTGACACACACGTTGCACGTAGAAGCCACCATCTCTAGGAGACCCAAAATATACCCTTCTTCGAGCATAGTTGATCAAAGAGGACTGCTACGCCAACTAGTCCATGTCAAGTACCACATCGTACTTCCGCATGTCCATAACGATTAGACTAATATCGAACACTCTGCTATTTAGCATCAAGTCGACAGACTATAGATACTTCCATGCTAAACTGTGCTCCCGTAGTGGCATTACCACATTGAGATGAAAGGCCAGCCTAACAGACCTATCTCCCAATTTTGCTACAAAAGACACAGAAATAAAGGAAAAAGAACTCCCTGAGTCAAACAACACCTTGGCCATCCGGCCAACCACAAAAAAAGAACCTAAATGGCCAAGCACAACTAGCAAGCAACATCCATTCATCAGACAATTGTCCACGTTACAAGAGACAATACAATAGCCATATAGAGGGTTACTCAACATCAGCTAATCATCCTTACCCTCTACCACATCTGCCGAAGGTCCAACGTTTGGAGCTACGATAGTGAACACCCGTCCCCTCGTCGGTTGTTGTAGTGCGCTCCTGCCTTCTTAAGCGGTTATAGACAGGATCTCTAGACATGTCCCGCCTTCCCGCAGTTGTAGCACACCACTAGGACTAGATTCTGCCAAGGATGAAGACAGTTTGCAATAATGTTTCCCACCTAACCACAGTTGAAACACTAATTCCCTCTAGAAGCACTAGAACCTGTTTGACTGAAATCAGCACCACTACCACCAGCAAAACTTACCGACCCACAGAAAAACCACCAAACTTCCTTTTCCTCTTCTTTCCTGGGCTACCTGAGTCACTAGTGCTTGGCATATCGAAGAAAGAAAATCGAAAAGTAAAGGAAGACTTACTCTTTCCTATGGGACGGCCTTCCTTGTACCTCTTGTGTTCTTCCTCAAAGCGGACGGCCATTCCAATCATATCTGACATCGATAGCCCAACACCTTCACCCTCAGTACTAGATGAAGTCCGTCTAGGAATCTCTGTGCTCATTCCTCCTCCAAAAGGGTAAGCAGGGGCGAAACGCTCTAGACAGGCAAAAGAAGCTTCATACTCAGCACTGACATACTGCCTTGCTCTAGGTTTCGGAAGTCTTAGCTAAACTTCTCCTTCTCATAGAAGGGAAAATACTTATTGTAGAAGGTTGCCTCAAAATCCATCCACTGAATACTGACAGTAGTCAAGTTTTGAACTTCAGCCACTTCATTGACTTCTACTACTTATCTGCCTCACCATTCAGCAAATAAGTCGTTAACTGTATCCAATGCTTCTCTGAACACACCATGTTAGATAGCATCTTCACTATCTTCTCCAACCAAGCCTTGCTCTCCTTTACGCCAACCTTGCCCTTGAATGATGGCAAATGAAGCTTCATGAATTGGCTCACCCACAGGTCACCCGACAACTCATTGAAACTACTCTTGCTAAAAGCATGGGAGATCCCGTGCACTAAACTCCGTAACTCATCACGAACAGTCTTTCATCCATTCTCTTCCTCACAAGACTTGGAAACCTCAATAGTGGCCTTACCCTTGTGACCATGAGGAGATATCCTACAAAAGGAGGCAAAACACCTACACAATAAGCAGAACAACAAGTAGAGAACCATGACAAAAATCATCAGGTGTAGACCCTATCATATATACATGTAAAACCTATGGAGTCTCTAGACCAGACACCCTAGGCTAGTGCGACCTAGTGAACTTGGTACCCTAATACGAATCTATCACACCCCCAACACAATAATTTAAACAAATTAAATTACAGGAAATTAAAAGCTAAATAGTAATATCTAATATCCAAGAACCTGTGTGTGGGGCTATGAAACTCCAGACTATGTGCACTAAATACCAAAACCCGCTCACCTACACCAGCAACCTTGAAACCACGAGAAAACAACGTGAGTGACAAAAGTCACCCAGCACGCACCCCAAAAGAAAAACAGCGAAAAAAAAAACTATAATTATTTTCCTTTAAAATCATTTTGCAAACCATTAATAAAATCACAGCTCTAGCCCATCAGGTCGAAAACAAAAACTAGTAAGGCCCAATCTGGTCCAAACCACAAGCAAGGTCCTCAATGGCTAACACCACACGTAGTGAGTCAGAAAATCAAGCGCCAAGCAACAAACTTTGGCCATAAGCAGTCTCTATAGTGTACTGCACTACCATGGTGGCACCACTTTGTGCAGGAGTGACACCATTCCACTATTCTCCTACATGGAGAACCCCTCACAAAGCCAACCCCTCCTAAGATGGCAGTCTTGTCTCTCGGGACGCTACTAATTATAGGGCAGGTGTCCCACCCACACTAGTCACCACAGGATATGCCTCCCCACGACATCCTCCACACAGTGCTCAGAATGGAGTCTCTTACCTCCACACCCAACGACACACGAGTCTCAATGCTCCCAGCTACAGTAGGAGTATCATACCTCCTCATCATGCCACAAACACCTCAACCTGCTGACTTCAATCCTAGACTTAGCGCGACAGTCAATGAGTGACATACCTCCAGGACCCAACGAACCTCAACCTCAGGTCTCTTGGCCCTTAACCTCAACCAGGGCGACACGCCCGACCACCCAAGAATGTCATCACATTCCCTTGTCCTGATGTCACAGTCCCACGGTGTTTCGACTTGTGCACAGAAAACCAAGAAAATCATTTCCAAAATGAACCAACACATCTCTTTGAAAATCATTTTCAAATTCATTTTATATCTTTGAAAAACACTTTCAAAATCTGTACAAAACTGATGCATATGGTCTCCCACAAAATCACCGCTAATGGCCCACAATCTTATTTCAAATGAGCAAAACAAACTAATCCAAAAAACCCTTGGAAAACGTTTGTATAGAAGCAACTAGGACCTAATTCGGCATACCAAATTTAATCGGTCAACCGAACTAGGCTCAGGGCACCAAAATGGTCGATCAAAATTCAAATCGGTCTATCGAAAATCCTTGGTTCAATAGACCGAAAAGGAATGGTCAACCGAACTGGATTTAACAGTCAATACTCAAGGCATGGAACAGCAAACTAAAAAAGTTCAATTGACCGAACCAATGCCAAGAGGACCAAAACTGAAGCAAAAATGGTTCGGTATGTCGTTTTCTGTGAAACCAGAAAACGACACCCAGCTACATGTCTGACTCTTCTCCCAACTGGAAGTGAGGAGCAAGCCTACCAAACAACCACAATAAAATCCACATAAAACATATGTTGTAGACCCTCAAATCTACTCCAAATCCACACAAACAAAACTAAAGTCCATCAAGCAAGGCTCACACAATAAAATCACAAAGGCAGAGGGGTCCAAAATGACTCAAAACTCAACCATACACATTAATGGCCATAAATTCCTCAGAAATTCACCAAAAATCACATAAAAATCAGGTAGCATAAATTTAACCTAAATTCCATGCATTCCTGTGATTTCTACCATTTTCATGCTTTCTATCACAAAGGTAGTGAGGTGCGTACCTTAATACGACCTCTGGCGATCCTCCGGCCGACTCCGGCCACCGCACCACTAGCAACCACGAGCTCCCCCGAAGCTTCACATGTCCTCAAGAAACTTCCCCAAAGCTCGCCACACCACCGCATGCCACCGCACACTCCACTCACTCTCGGGCACACCAAACAAAGGAGAAATATGGGGGAAAGGGAGAGAGAGAGGGTGAGTGGGAGAGACAGGAGGGAGAGGGTGAGTGGGAGGCAGTGGAGTGAGGGAGGAAGGAGTGGTGTGCTCGGCAAGGAAGAGGAGATGCACAAGTAGAAGGAGGAGAGGATGAAGTCGTGTATGGTGGAGGATCTCAGCTTAAAAAGTCACGCATAAGAGAAAGGTGAACGCGTGCATGCAACCAGTCAACCACACATGCACACAAACGCCCCAACTGCCCGCCTCACCGAACACAGCACGAGTTCAACCACATGCCTCACCAACCGACCCACACACATAAGCCCACACACGAACCCACACAAGGGCCCACACAAGGACCCACACAACTTAGTGCCAACCACGTATAATACCAACCATGTGGGGACAAGCATAGTGCCGCCACAAAACACCAGGCACAAATAGCAGCCAGTCCACAAGGCCTAAGTCCAAAGCCACAAATCACACAAATGGGACTCAAGGTAGTAACACCTGTCTCAAAAAAAATTCATTAAAATATATATATTTACAATAATGAATTTACGGGTGTTCCAAAATCAAATAAAAATGATTTTGAATAAATAAATAAACTAATAAAAAAGGAAATTGATTTATCCTGCATCCTCTTTTTTGGGGAATTATGATACACAAAAAGCATTAAAAGAATAAATAAATTAATGAATTTCAATAAATAAATGAATTTAAAATATAAAAAAAATCTAGTGTGCTCGTAAAAATGGTGAGATGGCTCTCTTTGCCGTGCGGTTTTTCTTCTCCACTCTTACTTTTAGAATATTTTATAGTTCTAAAACCATGAAATGCACTATTAACAAATAATAATAAACTCAAAAATTAATAAATCAAATAAAAATAATTTAAATTAATTAATTAATGAACGAGGAAACCAATTTGTACCCCATCCTATTTTTTGGGAAGTTATGGTACACAAAAAAAATTTTAAAGAATAAAGACTTCATTAAATAAATGAATTAAAAATATCATGCAAATTTTAATGTGCTCCTAAAGGAAAGGTCATGGATCTCTCTCATTACAGAGTGAGTTTTCTCCTCCTCACTTAGTTATTAGAACATATCACGAAATACTCTATTAATAAATAAAAATCAATAATTAATAAATCAAATAAAAAATAAATTTGAATAATAAATAAATTATTTAAAAAATGAAATTGATGTATCCCATGTCCCATTTTTTAGGGACCACCTTCTAAGCCCAAGCCCTACTAGCCTTGTCCAATCCATGACAAATCTATGACTCCTATCCTGAAGCAACTCGAGTATTACCCATCAATTTAGATCAAAACTCCAATCATAAGTTACTTTAATAGCAGTTCACCTCCTTATATACCTATCTTGGGTCATCAAATTATTTATTATAAAACTAAACATACCTTAGGCACATCTTGATGTCATTGTCAAAAGCTATGTAAATACCACCTAGCGATGTAGGATGAGTAGAGGTGGCTCCCACCAACTCACTTTGATATAATATTTAGCCTCGCATGACACTTAGCTCCTATATTTCTGATAGATTTTTTTCGCTTCGATACAATCCTATCATGTTCTAAGGCTAGACTTAAGCCCTATGTGCTACGAGCCACATCCAATTGTGATGAATCTATGACACTACTATCCTAAAGCAACATAGGGTCTGTTTAGTAAAGCTTTTGAACAGCTTTTGAGCATATAACTTCCTAGAAGCTACAATGATCCAATAGCTCTACCAAACACTACTAACTTCTCAGAAGCATATAACTTTTAGAATAGTGATTCCTTTACATTTTTAGAAGCTAAAGTATGACAACTTCTAAGCTAAAACTAACCTCTACACTTAGATTCAAAAGTTAAAGTTCTACCAAATGGACCCTTAAGTATAACCTATCAACTCTTGTCAAAACGTTTAAGTCGTAAGTTACTTTTGTAGCAGCTCACATCCTTGTATATCCATTCTCGATCTTCAAATTATCAACAATGAGACTAAACATGCTGAAGCACCACATGCACATCTTTGAGTGTTATATTATCCTCCACAAAACATCTCGAAGTCCTTGTTAAGACCCACGCTAGGATTACTAGGCAAAAGACGAGTTAATTTTTATATAAACCCCTTTATTATAACTTTGTTACAAATCAACCTTTCTCTTAAATGAAAAGAATTAATAAAATGAGAATTTTTTATATAAACCCCTCTATTATGACATTATAAATCAACCTTTCTCTTAAATGAAAAGAATTAATAAAATGAATTTTTTTTATATAAACCACTCTATTATGACTTTATTACAAATTGATCTCTCTCTTTCCAAAAATGTTTTAAACATCCCTCCATTTCACTTTTTTTTTTTTTGAAATCCACACTTATTGCAAGTTGACTGCAAGTCAACATTTCAATTCACCACCTAAACATGGTAAAAAAAACTATATGAATGAAATAACTAACTTATCCTCGCATAATGAGGTGGGATATCTAAATCCATTTTTCCCTTCAAAATGAAATTTTGAATTAGGCTTTGTATGCTTAAAGGCCCATGGGTCAAGGGTACAATATGGCATTTTGATGATGCACTTTGTACTTCATGTGCTCGAAACAAGTGTAATGTGGCAGTTTGATGGCACTCATATGGTCATCTTGTAGATTCACTTTGCAATAATTACTTTATAATTTGAATTTGGATTTAGATGTAAATAGAAGTAAGAGTATGAATTATGGTAATTCCCTTTTCCAAAAGATTCTAATCATGAGAATTCATTTCATATCTAAATAGGATAAAGACTTCGTTTGAAACCTCCTAAATGCAGAAGTGAAATTCTAAGTTTTTTCCAACGTTTTTGAGAGTTTTTGTAAAAACTAGATTCTAGGGTACTTTCAAAAATCTTGTTTGACAATTAAAGGTCCATTAGTATAAATTAAATTTTACCAGAAGTTAAAATACATATCTACTCCTTGCAAACCCTCCTCCTCTCCCTTTATTCCTTTCTAAGTAATTTATCAAAAATAATGAAGTTAATGTTGTAATTATATTCCATATTATCTAACTTCTACTAGAAGCTCCTTTTAGCCAGTTTCTAAAAAACTGTGAATTTACACATGATTTTCCTTATCTAGAAGCTATGGCTTTTGTGAAAAGTGAAACAACTAAACTCTGTTTAGAAATACTTCTGTAGTTTTCCATGATTTGTCAGAAACTAACAACCTAGAATCTATCCAAAAGTAGTTCCAAATGGAGCCAAAGATAACCACGTCATCTTGTTTATATAAGGAGGGAAAGATCCCTCTCTCAAGATATAGTTAGTGGATTTTTAGGAGAAACTCCATAGCGAGTGGATCTGCAACTTCTTATAGGACAGTGAGAAGATTGTTTGTGCCATTCTGGATGGACATTAGGTTGGTGCTTGGCTATGTGAGTCGTGTACAATGAGTAGACAAAGAGAAACGTTCTTCTAGGGTAACTTGCACAACCACATGATTTTTCCTAGTTGGTACTCAGATGTAGCTTAGTTACGAGCCATTGCATCATGGGATCGAATCAATAATTTAAGAGCTATTCTAAACAGGTCAACTAATTTACACCCGACTTTGAGCTGACCACTTCACTTCTTCTTCACATATATAGGTGGAGTCCTCCATAAATACATCAGAGAAGGGCCCTACATACATGAGAGAGAGAAAAAAATCAACTCAAAGTTGCTGCTGTCAAAGTCAGCCTGTTTTTTTCCTCTGAAGTATTTAAGCATCAATGTTTTACAACATAAGTCGTTACAATCCTATCACTTACAATACTTCACATAGGAGAAAAATCCTTTTTCTTTGTGTCCCTAAGCGCTCTGTGTCCTCTCAACTGCCCTTATGGGCCGCCGTCGCAGTGGCTCAAGTCGTTTAGCTCGTAGCCTCCTCCTCAGCGCCACTAACTTCGACTAGCAAACTTTCAAAGTGCGCTTGTTGGAGGAGAGCGAGTTCTCCATCCCTTCTGGACCGACTTCTCACCGTCGTCGGCAATCAGCTTCTCGCAGTCGCCACGTTCACCATGGGAAGAAAGCCCCACAGGTATGCTCCTCTCTGTCTCCTCCTTTCGTCGGGACTCTTCCATGGTCGTGAAACTTCCTTGTAAGCTGGAGGAGATTTTCCGCTTCTTGGTTTCTCCGTGGAAAGTTATGCATTTCCTGGAGTTCAGAGGCGGAGGCAGGTTTGGATTTTTGGCTAATATTAAATGTTAATCTTGTGGCTATGCCAAAAATTTTACATCCTTTTGTATTTAGCAATCTATCCATTTGTATTTTGTGCACTGATGCAGCTTCGGTTAAGGGTTTGAATGTTTCCAATTGTTCTTTTCGGATTACTTCCATTTTTACGAAGCCCCTTAGCTCCTCTTTATTCGATTGTGGATCTGATAATATTCCTTGTGGACTTTCGATCCTTGGGGTTGACAAATGCAACGTTATGGAGAGCTGGATTCTTTCCTCCTCCGGGGAAGTTTATGACCCTCTTTCTTCCCGTAGGGTTTTCCCTTCGCCGATCACTCCTCGGCAGTAGGCCAGAGATGAGGCCTGGCTCAACCCCCATGGCGTTTCGCCGGAGTCGACGGTAGTCTCGGCTCAGGCATGGCGCTATACCAACTTTTCTCCTCCTAATCTTTCTATCATTAATTCAGAGAATCACTATAATAGAATTTTAGAGGTTAATCAGTTTCTTTGTGGGGTTAATGACGACATTAACCGTTACTCTCCCTCTTTTAATGCATCGGCACCATAGTCAATGCACATGGGGTTGCCCTCATCTCCTTTCTGGCATTAACTCCTAATTCGGCACATGTCAGACACCCCTCTCCGTCTCCTGCGCATCGGAAAACCAACCCAGGCCCTGACAAAAGTGTCAGCGATGCAAGGTTCTATTCGAATTCAGTATGGGATTATTCGACTTTTGCGCCACCTGTCATCATAATTACTTCTGATGATAATTATAATCCTAGCAATTGTAATTACTACTCAGAGAATTCTAAAAGATTAGCGAGTAACTGCTCTTCTCTCTCTCACTATTTTCCTAATCCACCCTCAACGATCCCTTTAGCTTCCCCAGGAGACGCCGCCTTTCGGGCTGATATGATTACCCATTGTCAGGATCTTCATTTGTCCCATGCGGCAAATGAACCTTTAGAGATTTTCCCGCCTCCCTCCTCCCCTCTTTGCGGGCTTTCGTACGTATCGCACCAAATCTCTGACACTGCGATATCCTCTGACAGTGGATATTTCTCACTGTAGACACCTCGATTTTGAGGTGACTCATAAATGAGCTTTCTAGTTGTTGCTTTGGATGTGGCTAACCCTTGAACCAATCCTAAACCTATAGCAAGCCTACAGCCCAACTTGAAATCCAGATAGGTAGGAGAGAGCACCTAGCTAGCACACTTAGCTAGCACACCTACCTAGCACACCTACCTAGCACACCTACCTAGCACACCAACCCGACGCACATACCAGGCACCCAGCCATTTCTCAGACTGCTGGCTGCTGGCTTTCCACCTCCCATGGCTGTTACCTCTACCAGCGAATATGCCATGGAATCTTCCAGGCTTTTTGCCTACGAGGCTCCTTGTTGTCCTAGGAGTTACCCATGAGGAATCCTTATATATAGACCCCATAGGCAACCATTTTAAGGGGCTGAATCATCTTGAAAGATAGAGACATATAGCTGCACTAGCCTTCTCCAGAATTCTGCAACCATCCACTTGAGCACTCAAGTTTTCTCTTGCATCCAGAGGTATTCTCAGCCTTTCCAAAGCATCAAGGAGCTTATTATCTTGG
>JAMKQA010034744.1:0-10877 GCA_024699735.1 Posidonia australis | reverse complement strand
GTCACCATGATTGGATATCCCCGCACAGCGCATGGGCTACGGATGTGATAGTTATCCAGTGGGCCCCATCAGATACAAGCAGCACAAGTACTTCAAAGGACAGAATGGCTGCACAAATTGCATTGCTGTCCAACACCCAGTAGAATATCACAACACTACAACAACGCAGTAATCAGATATGCCCAGTTGCGGATATACCCCAACGTTTTGCGAAAGCTGCAGCGAAGCCAGCACTCCAGCAAGGAGGATATTGCATACATCTCAGAACACTGGCTTCCATGCCGCAGAGCCAGCAGCAAGTAGTTCTGCCCGCCAGTTTGCAACGATTTTCCCTCCTAGGGGACAATCCAGAGTTTATTATCTCATTTGTTTTCTTTTGGATTCTCGCTCCGGGCGGACGAGATCCATCTATCCCTTCATTGGATTTTCGCGAGCACGAAATCCTTTTGCTTTGACCTTTGACCGGGCGGTCAAGGTCCTTTACCCTGTTTGACCTTTGTAACATCAGGGCCTGATTATCCATTTTTATAATAAACCATGTATTATTTGTAACATTGTGTTTAATGGTTTATTAATGGATAATCTGTTGTTTCTTGGCTGTGTGTGTGGTTGTGGGTGGCTTTCTGTGCATTTGCCTGTGTTTTGGGACCCTTGTGGAGTTCGGTTGGAGGATGCACAGCTGTCTCAGTTTGCGTGCCATTCTTTTCTCTTTTCTTTTCTTCCTCTTTTCTTTCTTTCTCTCACGAGCCCTACCTTCCACCATTTTTCTGTATTCTTCTTCTTCCTCTTCTCCCTCCCGTGCCACCAGCGACGGAGGCCCGTGCCTCCCCATCTCGTCCGACGGGATGGGTGGCCGGCGCCATGTGGTTGGGGATGGAGATAAGAGAGGGAGGCAGTGGCGGAGCAAGGGGCGTGCTGCGCAGAAAGAAAAGAAGGGAAGAAAGGGAGCCGAGGCGCGCACAACTGTGGGAGGTGGTGGTGAGCCATCCTGAGGTTCCGCCGAAGCTCGTGGAGGCTTGCCGGAGTGTGGTAAGGGGCTTGGGATAGGTACGCGGCCTCCTCCTCCTTCTGTCCCGTTTTTGGGTTAAATGTATGTTTAATGCATAAAATTGTGATAAATGCATGAAAAATTGTAGAAAATTGGTATGTGATTGAGAATGTGTTGATTAGCATGTTTATGATGTTATCATGCTGATTTATGGGCTTTTTGTGCGGGTTTGGTGGATGAATGAGAAGCATGCTACAGTGTTTGTTTTTGAGCTTTATGCCTTGATGATTTCTGTTAGAGCAGCATGCTTAATGGATTTGTGATTGGTTTGAGGGGTTTTGAAGTAGACTTGAATGTCCAACAACTATAAGATTCCTCCACATTTCTAATGCTCTGCCTTGACCAGCTAGCAAGTCTACACTTTGCCACATGGTCAACAACATCCCTTTTATTCCTTTTCAGGTCTTAATACATCTTTGTACACCTTGGGTGGATAGTGTAATTGGATATGTGGGCCTCGTCTAATCGCCTCTGCCTAGCCTCCTCACATTGCAGTACATACAGGTGCAGATCGTACCTCAGCTCCCTGTACGCATCAACCGAGATATGAGGCTCCTCACCATCTTGCAACCTCTCAAAAGTAGCCTGAACAAAAGGATCCAATTGTTGACAGGAAATAATAAATTTAACTAGCTTGGGACAACCAAACAGGTTGGCTACCTAGGCATCAATGGTTCCCCAAGCTTGTCTCTTGAATCTACATCCCATTAGATCCTCAAGCATGATCCATTCCCTGACCATCAGGTTAACCATCATGTGAGTACACCAACTCAGAGCATCGGCGACCACATTTGCCTTCCTAGGATTGTAGGATAAGTTGAAATCGTAGTCCTTAAAATACTCTACCCACTTGCACTTCCTTATGTTGAGGTCTTTTTGAGTAAAGACATACTTTAAGCTTTGATGATCAGTGAAGACCTCAAACTGTTCCCCATAGCGGTAGTGTCACCAAAGCTTCAGTGCGAACACCACAACAGCTATCTCAAGATCATGGGTCGAGTAATTCCTCTTGTGATCCTTCAACTAGCGAGAGATATAAGTCAACACATTGCCACATTGCATCAGGACACAACCCAATCCAACTCCACTAGCATTACTGCACACAGTGAAGCCACCACTTCCAAAAAATAGAGTCAACACAAGAGCTAAATTTAAATGAGCCTTCAACTCATTGAAGCTTGCTTCATAGTTTTGATCCCAAACAAATTGTACTCCCTTCTTGGTCAACCTTGTCAATAGCACTGCTATACAAGAGAAGTCCTTGATGAATCTCCTGTAATAGCCCGCCAAATCCAAGAAGCTTCTTATCTTTGTTGCTGTCTTGGGCCTCTCCCAACTGCTTATTGCCTCAACCTTGATAGGATCTACCCTGATGGCTTCTCCAAAAATAACGTGGCCAAGAAACATGACTTCACTCAACCAATATTCACATTTGCAGAATTTGGCATGCAATTGGTGCTACAACAGAGTATTCAACACTTCCCTCAAATGCAAAGCATGAGTCTCCTCATCTGGGGAGTAGATCAATACATTATCTACAAAGACCACCACAAATTGTTTTAGAAATGGTCTGAACACCTTATTCATCAGATCCATGAACGCAGTAGGTGCGTTGTTCAAGCCAAAAAGCATAACTGTGAACTCGTAATGCCCGTACTACATTTAGAAAGTAGTCTTCTGAATAACTGAGTCTTGAATCCTTAGTTAATAATACCCTGACCTTTGATCAATCTTCGAAAATACCAAGGCAGACTACAACTAATCAACTAGGTCATCAATGCGGGGCAAAGGATACTTGTTCTTCACCATTATTTTGTTCAACATTTTGTAATCTATACATAATCAAAGCAAACCATCCTTCTTGGGAACAAATAAGACAAGTACTCCGCATGGAGATACACTTTGCCTGATAAAAGCCTTGTCCAACAACTGAGTCTTGAGTTCTCTCAACTCCAATGGTGTCATACGCTAAGGGTGCTTCGAAACAGAGTTAGATCCTAGTACTAGATCAATAGAGAACTCTACTTAATTGTGCGGTGGCATGCCAGACAAATCGTTTGGAAAAGCATTAGGATACTCACACACCACTGATATATTATGAATACCCGGCTCAGGAGGTGTATAGGTAACAATACTAGCTAGATACCTCACACAACCCTTAGCCAATTACATGTAAGCCTTCATTATTGAAATAATGAACTTAGGCTCACCTTGGCACACACCTTGCACAAAGAAGAAACCATCACTAGTAGACTCAAAATACACTCTCCTCCTAGCACAGTCAATCAAAGCAAAATGCTGAGCCAACCAGTCCACGCCCAGTATCACATCATACCATTGCATGTCCATGATAATGAGGCTAGCCTTGAAGTCTTGGTCATTCAGTGCTATGCTGATAGACTGTAAATACCTCTAGGCAAGATTGTACTCTCCCAACAACATCACCACATTGAAATGAAAGGCTGGTCTAGCTAGTCTATCCTCCATTTACACTACAAAGGACTTAGAGATATAGAAGGAATTTCCTGAGTCAAACAGCACCTTGGCCATCTCACCTGCCACAAGAAAAGAACTAATGGCCAATACACACAACCAGTCAAAACAACATACCAAATCAAACAATAGTCCAAGATATAGAGGGAAGTTATAAATAAATACATAGAGGTTTACACAATATAGAAACCACAATTCCTTACCCTCCACAACATCTCCAGAAGGCCCAACATCAAGAGCGGTATTGGTGAAGACATATCCCTTAGTTGACTACTGTGGTGAACTTCCTACTCTCTTAGGAGGATCAAGGAAGAACTTCTAGATGTGTCCCAACCTCCCACAGTTGTAACACATCGCTTGGCTCAGTGCTTATTGTGAATGAAGGCAATTTACAGCAAAGTGACCCACTTAGCCACATTGGAAACAGGATCTCCCTCTTGGCCCATTGGAACGAACATCACTCTTGCTTGTAAAACTGTGCTTGCCACTGATTGCACTACTAGACTTCTCCTTCCTACTCTTCCTAGAGCTGCTAGCACCACTTGAACTAGGCATACTAGAGAAGGAAAATCATGAAGCAAAAGATGCCTTACTCTTTCCTTTGGGACAATCTTCCATGACTCTCTTGTATTCGTCCTTAAAATAGGAAGCCATATCTACTATCTCTACCATGGTCTAGAATCGATAGGCCATGAATTTCATCTTCAGTCCCAATTGAAGGCCCTCTAGAAAACTCTTAGCCTGTCGCTCCTTAGAGTCAAAAGTCTAGGTGAACCGCTCTAGAAGGGTGAAGGTAGCCTCATATTCGCTCATAGTCATGTTGCCTTGCTGTAGGTTTCAGAACTCTTGGTCCGTCCCTTACATGATCCGGAAAATACTTCTCATAGAAGACCACCTCAAAATCCTTCTACTTGATTTCAATCATCATAGAGTCTAGAACATTCAGGCATCACACCACTCTCCATCACTAGTCTACATCACCTTCCAATAGATAAGTGGCCAGATGCACCCAATGCTCTTTTGGGCAATCCATGCTCTCTAGCATCTTCACAATATGCTACTACCATGCCTTGCTTTCCTTGAGCTCACCTTTGCCTTTAAACATTGGTGCATGTAGTTTGCTCAGCTGATGTAACCATGGATCTCCTGTTGATCCACTGGAACCTCCTTTATTGAAAGCTTGAGTGATCCCTTGCACCAAGTTCTTCAATTTGGCTCACATCCCCTGTCATCCACCCTCCTCCTAGGAGATGGATTCCCTGGCAGGAGCCTTGCCCTTTCCCTAGCTACAATAAGACACTCTGCAAATGGAATACAAAACCTATACAACAATTAGGAAAAACCAGCAAATATAACAACAAAGGTACAGATGAAACCATGCTATGCAAACCTAAGGAGTCACTAGATTGAACACCATAGGCTAGTGCACCTAGTGATCCTAGGCTTTGATACCAAATCTGTAACAACCTGAGTTGCTACACCTAAAACTATTAGTCTAAATAAATTTAACACAATAAAATGCATAATTTAAACAATAACTAAAGGCTAACAAGAGGTTAAACTATCCAGAAACCTATAGTAGATGGCTAGGTGACTCCTAGTATATGCATTAGTGATGAAAATTTGCTACTCAGTTGCACTTACAAGTAAAATTAGGCAAAGCACACATGAGTGACCAATAAAAGATATCCAACACACACCTCATGGAGAAACACACAAAACCAAAACCATAGTAATAATCATTTTAAAAACCTTTATTTCCTATCGAAAACACCACTACGGTGGAAACACAAAACCACGAGTATGCTGAAAACAACAAACGCCATCTCTAGGCAACTCAAGCAGCTCTAGCCAAAACCACAAAACTGCACGAGCCAAACCACCACAACTAGAAAGCCACTCAGGCAAAAACCTTGAGCTATAATGCATAAAACCACACTGAGTCATGTTGTTTGGCGTTAAGTAACTAACTCTGGCTGCAAGTAATGACCAAAGTGCATTGCAAAGCCATGGATAAGCCACCTTGCAAGGGACCTTCCCTTCCCATAGTCCTACTTCTCCATAGGACCCTCAACAATGCAACCCACCTCAGAAAAGCTGTCCTCTCTCAAGACGATACTAGAAACGAGGCACATGCAACTACTTATATTGGCCCACACTACACAAGGTCTACCTCTTGACATTCTAACCACAATGCCCAATGCAACCTAAGTCTCTGTCATGCCTCCAATTTTCCATAATAATTTAAAGCAAATTAAATTATAGGAAATTAAAAGCTAAATAGAAATATCATTTACCAAGAACTTGTGTGTGCGGCTATGAGACTTCGAATTATGTGCACTATGCTAAAACCCATCTGCATGTTTACGCTAGCAACCCAAAACCACGAAGAAAAGCATGAGTGACAAAAGTCACCCAGCACGCACCCTACAAAAACGACAGAAAACAAATCTATATTAATTTTCCTTAAAATCATTTCGCAAATTATTTCTCCAAAACTACCAAAACTAACCAACCAGGCCCAACAGGCCAAAAACCACAGCAAACGTGGCCCACACTGGCTAAAACAACAGACAAGGCTCTACCAAGGTGCACTGCACTGCTATGGTGAAGCCACCCTATGCAAGGGTGATCACCGTCCCGTGATTCTCCCACCTGGAGAACCCTCACAAAGCCAACCCCTTTTTGGCAAGGCAGTCATGTCTCTTAGGATGCTACCAACTAGGGACCACGTGTCCCACCCACACTGGCTACCACAGGGTACGCCTCCTCATGGCATCCTCCACATGGTGCTCAGGAGGGAGTGTCATACCTCCACACCCGACAACACCCGAGCCTCAGTACTCACAGCGATAGTAGGAATATCATACCTCTTCGTCATACCACAAGACACCTCAACCCGTGGACCCCAACTCTAGCCTCGAGACGATAGTCAGGGAGTCTCATACCTCCAAGGCCTGACGACCCTCAGCCTCAGGTATCTCGGCCCCCGACAGCAACCAAGGAGACATACTCAACCACCTGAGAATGTTGTCACATTCCCTGGTCCCTACGACATGATCCCACAATGTCTCAGTCCGCACACAGAAAACTAGGAAAATCATTTTCCAAAATGGGCCAACACATCTCTTTTGAAAACCATTTTTTAAAACCATTTTATATCTTTGGAAACTCTTTCAAAACCTCGACAAAACGGCCCACAATTCAAAACCTTGATATCAGGTGTCCCATGAGAACACCACTGATGGCCCACGATCCCATCTCAAATGGGCAAACAAACCAATTAGGAAAGCCACTACATTCAAATGCATTTTACCAGAAAACCAGGAAATACCTCCAAAAATGCTCTGCCAGACATGTGCATGTGGACCATGCGTTTGGCCTGCGCCCCAAGTATTTTTGTCTAAAAGAAAACAGAGCCTGGAACAAGGGCTAGAAGCATTGACGAAACCGCACATGTGGTCCGTGCAATTGGCCCATGCCCCTAGTTTTTTGTCAGAATTCAAACAGTCTACAACAGGGGACCTAAATTTTGCCTGAAGTGGGAACCAAGGGTGGATGGACCAAACAAGCACCAAACATTACGAATAAAACATATGTGGTAGACCCTAGAGTCTATTGCAAATCCCAACAAATAAAACTGAAATCCATTCATCATACAACAAGATATAAATTCGCAAGCACAGAGGGATCAAAAAGACCTAAACCACAACAATAACCATAAATAACCATAAATACCACAATAAATTCCCAAAAATTCCAAAACCATAAATTTAGCCTAGATTACATTCATCCTAGGTAATTCTACCATTATAAATGATTTCTACTAATTGGATTGGAGGTACGTACTTGAAAGGGCCTCCAGCACCCAATGCGCTCTCCAACCAGCCACTGACCACCACCAGCGACCATGACCCCCACGAGAGCCTCCTCGACCTCTGGAGCTCCAGCCACGCCAATGTCTAGCCACATGGAGACTCTGCCTCTCTCACTCACTCTCTCTCTACTTCCCTCACCCGCACCCACCAGCAAAGACGAGGAGGAGGAGTGGAGGGAGGGAAAGGAAAGGAAATGGGGAGGAGACTTGATGGGGCTCTGGTGCTTCTGCTTCACTCGGCCGCCACCGGAAACAGGGGAGGGGAGGATGGTTGGGAGGAGATGAGAGGGAGGTGTGCTAGAGAAGACTCGCCCCATGCATGCATTTATACGTAAGGGAGAAAGCCACTGCGCACGCACACCTACACGTCTCTAACTACCTGCTAGCCATATCGCACACAGCTTAACCATCGAGCACTCAACACGAGGCCAACTGCAATGCCTCACAAATTGGCCCCCAAACGTGGGCCCCACACGAACCCACACACAGGCCCACAAGCATAGTGCCACAATGCACAGTGCCAATCACGCGTAGTAACACACAAATAGAAGCCGGTCCACGAGGCCTAAGCTCAAAATCATAGAATCACACAAACGGGTTTCGAAACAGTAAAACCTGTCCAGGAATAAATTCATTATAATGTAAATAATTACAAAATAAATTTACGGGTGTTACAGTCTCTAAGCTCCAGGTCTAGTTGGCAACCTGAGTCTCGTTACTTGGAGCTATCGAAGTGTCATACTTCTATGTTCGGACAATACATCAACCCGTGGACCTCAACCTTGGCCTTGTAAACGACAATCCAAGAGTATCATTCCTTTAAGCTTGTTCTCAGAACCTCAACCTAAATGATGTGCTCAACCACCCAAGAATGTCGTCACATTCCCTGGTCTCAGTAACATGACCCTTTGATTTCTTAGTTCACCACAAAACCACGAAAAAGCTCTTTCCAAAACCATTCCCATATTTTTCTCAAAATCATTTTTTAAACATTTCCATCAAAGAACGTTTCACAAACCATCATAACATGGGATAATAAAATAGAGGCATTAGCGGCATGCATTGAAAACACCCAATGAATAGGCTCAGGGTCGATTTTGGCATACCTAATGGCCTTTGGTGTACTGAAACCTAGGTTCAAGGGCTCCACAACGGAGAATACATTTAGAATACTGAAATGGGTTCGATATATCGAAGTTTGGGCTAAGGGTGATCCCAACCGAGAGTTCATTCAGCATACCAAAATAATTTCAGTATATCGATTCTATTGTCAGTCAAACAACCAGAGCTAATCCAAAAATTCAATCTTCTATAAATACCAAGCCAAATCTAGTGTGTAATATATCAAACTAAAGATATTGCAGCATATAATCATTTGACACCATAAACATAAGTTTCCATAGCATGAAACTCACAAATTTCTCAATGAAGCTAGCAGATGAATAGTACAAATCAAAACTAAATAATCACTACTAAATTTCCATAAATCATCAAAAAATCATGAAACAAGCTCCAACATATCAAGATCATCACAAGCATCATAAATATATAAATTTCATGCTAAAAAGAGGAAATCGATGGGGTGTGCACCTAGTGAGAAGTGCACAGACTACTCATCAACAACCTCCACACGAACAGATGTTGACTCCTCTCGCTCCCAGTCAAGCACAAATGTGGCCTTCTTGAGCTTGTACAGCTTCTAGAATGATGATCAAAACTCACCCCCCACTTCATGGACACGGGAGATCACTCGACCAGGGAAACTAGACACTCTCTGTCTTGCTCCTTCAGCACCCTCTCTCTCGTTCCCTTACAGGTAGGAAGAAGGAAGAGGAGAGGAAAAAGGAGAGGAAGATGAAGAGGGCAAGCAAGGCTTTGGAGTTCTCTCATTGCCTCATTGTGCTCGTGGGAGGGGAGGGAGAGTTGTGGTGTGTTGAGGACACCACGTCCTTTTATATGCGCAGGTTAAAGGAAGGTGAGCATGTGCACAATGGTGAATCAAGGGTGCATGCACACAACCACACGTCCACTGCCCACCAAACCCTCATGCATCAACCCATCAAAACCACAAGGCAACCACCCACCACTCTAGCTATGCACACGCACACAATTACAAGCACAGTGCCACCATAAAAGCCAAAATACAACCCACCAAATTAATTGAAATAGGCATCACACCACAAAATCATGCTAGGATTAAACACTTCCAAATCTCACCAAAAACACTCACCTCCTATTAAAATAAATAAATTGAATAATTACTTTGACCATGTCGGTGCGGGGGGAGGGGAGTCGAAAGAGCCATGGCGAGGAGTGGTGAGTCTGAGGAAAGGGACGCTCTACTTGAAGACACCGGAAAACATATAAAAGCAAAACAAAATGGATAAAGGGAGTCACCACCTAGTGTATTTAACGGAAAGACAAGGAAAATCGAAAAGAATGTGAGGCAACAAACAATCGAAAACAAATAAAAGAACTGACTCCAATGCCAATAGATAACACATAGGTCATTCTGGGTAGAGAAATGGGTAAGGACTCCTCTTACACACGGGAAAGGTGTTAGGCACCCCATACACTTGATGAATCGATCTTTCTACACTTTTCCGCTCGTATGTGTGGCAAATGCGAATGTATGCTTGCTTGTGTCTACGATAGATGCGTGCTTCATGTCATGTGTAAACAAACAAAATACCAGGGGTAAAAACCATGCAACCTAATGCTCATCCACTCTGTAGAAGTTCTAGACCGACAATCCACAAGTGTAACGCTCCGATCCTGGGCACGCTACCATAACACAGTATCAAGCATAATTACACTAATTACAAAAACATCAAATAACTATAACTAAGGCTCACCTTCAGGATCACAATGTGCGATTAGAAGCTCCAACTTATGCACTGGAACTCGACTGCACACGGTCTGCACCTGAAAACCAAATAGTACGCGTGAGTGACATCAAAGTCACCCAGTAAGCGCCCCAAAACATACAAACCACAAAACCTCGGCAAAACCATAAATCGCATTTTTATCATTTTTTCAAAACTTGGTTTTCTCTTTTTGAAAATCATCCTTTCTTTATTAAACAATCACTTGGGAATTCAATCTCAATCCATGCTTTTTCAAAAGCCATGTTTCCTTTTCTTTTCTCAAAACATTTGGAAATTCATTCCAAAACCACTTTTTTTTCTTTCAAAACATTCCTTTACGTTTCTTTCAAAAAGCTTTTGGAATTCATTTTCCAAAACATTTCCCTTTTCAATATTTGGGATTTCTTCCCAAAACACACATTCAAATTCACATTTCTGCTAGATCCAGCCTAAAACACAATGCCCCATTGGGCTCAAAACCAAATCATAAACACTGGCTGGCAACTGGTTAAAACATCATCATTTCTTTTCAAGATTTTAGGACCATTTCATCAGTCCAATCCTGACCAAATCACATTTCTCTTTCTTTATT
>JAMKQA010034743.1:0-11161 GCA_024699735.1 Posidonia australis | reverse complement strand
CTGAGATCAAAAGCTTTTTGGGCTTGGCTGGATATTATAGAAGGTTCATATAGGATTTCTCCAAGATTGCAGCACCCTTGACCAGGTTGACACAGAAAGAGGTTCCTTTTGTTTGGGACAGGCAATGCGAGGAGGGCTTCAATGAGTTGAAGTCCCCGACTGGTCACATCTCTAGTTTTGACCTTACCTTCAGGGAGTGGGGACTTTAAAGTGTACTGTGATGCTTGTGGCACAGGTTTAGGATGTCTGCTGATGCAGCAGGGGAGGGTGGTGGCGTATGCCTCACGCCAACAGAAGAACCATGAAAAGAATTACCCCACTCATGACCTGGAGATGGCTGTAGCAGTGTTTGCTCTGAAGATTTGGAGACATTACCTGTATGGTGAGCAGTTTGAGGTATTTACAGACCACCAGAGTTTAAAGTATATCTTCACTCAGAAGGATTTGAATCTGAGGCAGAGAAGATGGGTGGAATACCTTCAAGACTACGACTTTAGCCTATCCTACCATCCGGGGAAGGCTAATGTGGTCGCTGATGCCCTGAGTAGGTGCACTCACTTGATGTCCAGTTTGATGATCAAGGAGTGGCGTATACTGGAGGTTTTGGTTAGCTGTAGACTGTAATGGAAGTCTCAGGGATCGACTGGAGCTTGGGTAGGAAACATGTCTGTTCGCCCAAGGTTACTGGAAATTATTGTGGCCGCTCAGCGACTAGATCCCTTTGTGCAAGAGACTTAGGCTAAACTGGTGGCGGGAGAGGCGTCTCATTTCTCTGTTGGTGCAGATGGAGGACTTAGATACGATCTGCGCCTATATGTGCCTCAGGTGGAGGATGTGAAATAGAGACTGCTTTATGAAGTCCATCGGTCCAAGTATGCAATTCATCCAGGGAGCACCAAGTTGTACAGAGATCTGAAGAGGAATTTTTGGTGGCCTGGAATGAAGTGAGAGATAGCTGAGCATGTTTTGAAGTGTGCAACCTACCATATGGTGAAGATTGAACACCAGAAGCCTGGAGGAATGTTGCAACCTCTAGATATTCCGGTGTGGAAATGGGAGCATGTATCTATGGACTTTGTGACAGGACTGCCTAAGACCAAGAGGAAGAACGACACCATCTGGGTGATCATCGATCGTCTCACAATGTCAGCACATTTCTTACCTATGAAGGTAAATCTCCCATTAACTCAGTTGGCAGAGTTGTATGTGGCTGAGATAGTTCGTCTGCATGGGGTGTCGGTATCCATTGTGTCTGATAGGGACACCAGATTTACATCTAGATTTTGGGGAGCATTGCAAGAGACTTTCGGCACGAATCTGCATTTCAGTACAGCCTTCCATCCTCAAATAGATGGGTAGACAGGGAGGACCATTCAGACCTTAGAAAACATGTTGAGGGCCTACACCCTGGATTTTGGGGGGAGTTGGGAAGATCATCTTCCACTGGTTGAGTTCGCCTACAACAATCGTTATCATTCCAGCATAGGTATGGCGCCGTATGAGGCGTTGTATGGTAGGCCTTGTAGAACACCTACCTGTTGGGATGAAGTAGGCGAGAGGCAGCTTGTGGGCCCAGAGATTGTGCAGCAGTATGCAGAGAAAGTGGACCTGATCAGGAAGAGACTGGTAGCTGCACAGAGTAGGTAGAAGAGTTATGCTGATCGGAGGTGTAGACCTTTGGAGTTCGTGGTTGGAGACTTCGTCTTCCTTAAGGTGTCTCCAATGAAAGGCATATTCAGATTTGGAAGGTGGGGAAAATTAAGCCCTCACTATATTGGACCGTTCAGGATTATCAAAAGGGTCGGGGAAGTTGCCTATCAGTTGGACTTGCCTCCACAGTTCTCGAGCGTGCACAGAGTGTTCCACGTCTCGATGTTGAGGAAGTGTTTAACCGCTGTATCCCAAGTGATTCAAGTTCAGCCGGATGGGCTGCAAGAAGATTTGACCATGGTAGAGGATGCTATGCAGATCCTTGATAGGAAGGAACAGATCCTCAGGAATAAGGTGATTCCTCTTGTGCTAGTCCAATGGCGGCACCATGGTGTCGAGGAGGCTACTTGGGAGCGGGAGGCGGACATGATGTCCCAGTACCCCCATTTGTTTGATCAGTGAATTTCGAGGACGAAATTCTTTTGAGGGGGGTATGATGTAACATCTGTGCCTGGCTTTTCCATTTTAATATAAACCATGGAATTTCTTGTAATTTTTGGTGTGTGGTTTATTAATGGTAAATCCAGATTGTGTTTGTTGGTTGTGGGCTCTCCTTGTGTTTTGTGCCCCTGGTTTCTCCCTTGTGGTATGATTTCTTTGACTAGTGGGTCTGTTCTACTTTGGGACCCGTGTTTGGGTGTGATGCCCACTTGGGCTTGGGCTTGGACCCAGTCAAAGAGGCAACGGTGCCCGTGACCCTCTGTTTTCTTCTCTCCACGCCCATGACCAGGATCAGTCCTCTCCAATGTGTGTGGGCTAGCAGGAGGGCTGCATGTCCCGTCCCTTCTGGAGCAGCGAGGCTGGCGGTGGACCGGCGTGCTTCAAGGGATGGCAGGCGCAGAGGTGGCATTAAAGAGGAAGGCGGGTCGTGTGGGGATAGATGGGAGAACCAGAGAGAGGGCGAGGGGGAGTGTGGAGGCTGAGGAGGAGTCGCACGTCGGAGGAGATCGCGCAAGTGGGGGGGAAGGTTGGTGCCGTGCACTGCCGGAGATGGAGGGTACGCGAGGCTCGTCGAAGCCCGGTACGCGTTTTCCTCCCGCTTCCCCTCCTATTTTCCTCCATCAGTTGAGGCATGTTTTAGGTTAAAGGACAAAATCATGGTTAATACTACAAAATCATGCAAAATATGGAAATATTGGGAAGATGTTGAATCATGTGTTTGTGGTCATATGATGCTAATTCGTGGCTAATTTTATGGGTTTTTGCTCTTTGTTGTGAAGCATGCTACAGTGTTGTCAAATGAGTCTTGTGCCTTTGTGATTTTTCATAGAACAGCATGCTTAATGGATTCATGTTTTGTTTGCGGGGTTTTGGAGTAGACTTGAAGGTCTACACCCCATGTTTTATTGGTAATTTTTGTGGCATGTTAGATGGGTCCGATCCTTACTCCCACTTTGGGGAGAAGAAATGACGAAAGTCAGGGAGATTTCTGCAATCGCAGAAATTCGGTATGCCGAACTGGATTCGGTATGCCGAAATGCTCCCAGGTGGTTCCCTGGACCACTGATTTGGACGATCGAAGCAGTTCGGTCGACCGAACCAGGGGATTTCGGACGACCGGATGATTTTGGTCGACCATTCTAGCTGGGGACTGGTTTATTTGATAGAGATTCGGAATGCCTAAATACTTCGGTTGATCGAATCAGGGAATTTCAATCGACTAGAACGGAATTCGATATGCCGAATCGGGACCCTGAGCCATTATGGGAAATGTTTAGAAAATGTTGATAAATATGGATAAATACATGATAAATGTATGGAATGCATGGAAATGACTTGTGAGTTGGTGCATGCAAATATATTATTCTTTTTATGGTGTTTTCCATGTGATTTTGACACATGGCTTATGTGTGTGAATGTGGACCCATGTGAGGGGTGTTTGCATGGTATAATGACCATGAATGAATGTGTAGGTTTAAAGACCACAAGTAATGAATTGATGCATAATGCATGTGATTTGCAAAGAGTTTTATGAATGTAAAATGGGTTTGATAAATGTTTTGAAAAGACAAATTGCATATGACTTTAAAGAGATTAAAGGATATAGTAGGAACCACAAGGAAATCAGGACTTGTCGACGAGGTAGTGAGACCTCTAGAGATGACGGGGATGTGTCCTTGGTTGTGGTTGCCGAGTTTGCGGTCCGGGATAGGAGCCTCGAGACTGTGGTGGTACTGTAGGACCCAGACTACCCTCAGTGCCGATGTTGGACGTGTCTGGGGTTAGCGTCCCTAGGATGCACTCCGTGCTTGTACTCGTGAGGGTACATTTTGAGGCTACGGCCAGGGTGGTTGAACTCCAGTACGGAGTGGTTCACCGCAGCACTGCAATGTCGGTGTGGTGACATGGAATCCTCACCAGTTGCTTGTGGCCTGGTCGATCGCTAGTGGCCAGGGTGATGTGACCAGTTTTGGAATGGAAAAGTGTGGATTTGTGTGTGTGGACTAGTTCCTAGCCCGGATTGTGATAAATTGTGCTAATGGTTTTAAAATGATGTTTTGGGCTAGGAAACTAGATGAAATGATTTGCTTCTCCAGTGTTGAGAATAAAGATTTATGAATGAGCATGAGGTTTTGAAAGAAAAAAACGAAAAGAAAGTTTGAAATGCCATTGTTTTCCATGTTTTTCTAGTTGGACATGTGGTTTTGGCAATGGTAGTTGCCTAGCAATGGTTTTCATGGGTTTTAGCGTTGTTTTTGGGGCACGTACTAAGTGACATTCTTGTCACTCATGCGTGTTTTTCCTTGTCCCCTTTATTTCAGGTGCTCAAGTGTAGGAGAAGTCTAGTCTAGTGCATCTTTTCTGGCCACGTTTGCCGCACACAGGTCTGGGTGATTAGCTTTATTTATTTTATTCTGCCATTTAAATTCTTTTAGATGTACTTGGGTAGTTCTTGTACTATTGTATAGCACTGGGGTGTTACCGTAAGTTACTTTCAAAACTTTAAAAATAATAAAAAAATCCACACAAATTAACGTAGAACCACACATTAACCATTCAAATTTTAACATTCCAAAAAAATCTGTAATTAACTACTAAATTCCTTTTACAAAAAAACCTTTCAAAATTTAAATTCCCTGAATTTGGTGCCATTATAAATCTGTATAATTATAATTTGACATTTAAAAAATATAAATAGCCTGATTTTGTGCAATTTAAAAACAACATAACTACCGATCCATTAAAAAGAGTATGTAATTACCAATTATCCTTCAAAGATATTTAATTTTCCTAAATTTTCGTAACAATCTAATCCAACCAAGATTTTAAATTTCAAAATAATGTCATTTTAATAACAATACTAAATTTCATAACAATCTAATCCAAATAAGATTTTAAATTGTACCCTTCCAAAATAACAATGTTAATTAAAATACTCATAATTGTGCTACAATTAAATCTATTACACGTGTTATCAAAATAACTACTCAATCAATTTCGTAACAATTGTGCTACAAACAATTAACATACTAAAAACAATAACTACCCACCACTATAAAAGGAAACTACCCATTTGAACTACAACAAATATAAATTTAATTACTTAAAAAAAAAATACAAAACCACTCATCTTAAAATGGTGGTTTTCTTTATTTACCGTTTGATCTCAATCCAACAACTAATATATATATATATCTATACATATATATATATATGTGTATATATATATATATATGTATACATATATATATATATATATATGTATATACATATATGTATATACATATATACATATATATATATATGTATATACATATATACATATATATATATATATCTATATATACATATATATATATATATATATGTATGTATATATATATCAAGCAAGATATCAAGTTGGTTGTTGAATTTTTAAAATGCTATAATATCAAATTTAAAAAATAATTTCCATATGTGCTGCTAAATCTAAATCTAAGATATAATTGAGATCTCTTTGTAATTATTTGAGATATATTTTGCACATATGTGAAAAAAATCTAAATTAAAGATTTAATTGAGATCTCTTCATAATTATTGGAGGTATTAATTTTAAATTTAAATTGCTAAATTATGGAGACAAAGTAGTAGGTGACAAATTATTTTGGGATTTTATATGTAGATCTAATTTTTCTAAATTTACTATCTAGCTATTTTTGGTCCTCCTTTTCCCACTAGCAGGGATGCCCAATATTCTATAAATACCCCCTAGCTGTAAACTTGAAGTGGAGGCACATCAAAAATTCTAAGTAGCCCCATTACAAACCCTTGGAGAGAATTTTGAGAGAGAGAGATAGCCATTGCCCCCTCCTCCATGTCCTTGCCCCCCAAAGAATAGATCCTAGAGATCATCTGCCATCCAAACCAAAGCGTATCTCCGGAGCTCCATAAAACTGGCCTTCACTTCTTCATCCACTTCACAACGTACAAGGGTGAAGGGAGTATTCTTCCTCTTTTTCCTTCATTTATTTCATATAAACATTGCATTCATATAATTGCTCATGGCATATGCATGCGGGGACAATCCCTTGGTTAGTATTTAGTTGCTTATTTATATATTCCTTCTTTATCTTTCTATTTGTTGTTTGCTACACCTAGTCTAATCCGTTTTCTTTTATTTGCTTATTTCTTTTGAAGGAAAGAACACTTACATGCGCACAAGGACATTGCTAGGTAGCATCCTGTCGCCGACCTAGTGAATCGAGTACCTACATTATCACGAGCACCTACATCATCACAACCACTACATGTCCCGTAGGCATCTTGTCTGCCGGCTTTAGTAAAGGACAAGTGGCAATCACAAGAATTGACGAAGTGAGTGGACATCTCGACGACTCTACATCAACCCCTAAAATCCACGTCCACAAGAAACTAGCGATCATGGTGGGACCGGTTTGAGCCAACGCTTTGTGCCTTGTAAGTCATTCCTCCCTTTCCTTTCTTTAATACTTTTTATTTTTATTTTATACTAGGTGCAGTTTTCGATTTGGAATCCGTACACTTGGGATTTCATGGTGCCGAGGCCTCTATCTTGTGTTTTCATTCACAAATATTCCTCTTGAGTTTCACATCACCATTCATCATGGCAATGATACTTGTCGCACTTTGAGGCAGCGACATGTCTTGGTGCTACTTTTACTGGTGACATTAAAGATTCAGGGTTTTGACATTGTAGATCTCTATTTTGTTTCTCATCTAATCACACTATTTTTGAGATCTACAGTATCAGTAAATAAAATCAAATAATATCCTGTCCACTTGTCCATTTAGTTTTTTAAAGGTTTGTTTTCTATCCACCATTAGGGTGGAAACTATTTCCATTACAATAAGATTAAAGTTCTTTAGAGAATCTCTTTCTTGTTAGAATAATTAGATTGAGCGAACAAGGTCAATGAAAGCCGCTCTCCCATACTGCATCTGATTGTGATTTTTAGTTCAAGATCTCAAAGTGTCCTAGGGGCATGTTTTTGACTCCACCTTTCTCCCTGAGTCAGTAACATACCCTAGTAGATACTTGATATCTTATTGTTTTTTGTTTATTTACTGTTTTTATGGTTTGTTAGGAAATGACCTCAAGGACAGAATCTTGGGTTGTGGGCCCCTTTATAGATAGACAAACCCAGAGCCTAGGTCCTCTTCATAAGGCCTATTAGAGGCCCAAGAGTGGTACCCTACAAGTTAAGAAGCCCAATGAACGTAACCATAGAACACCAAAGCAAAAGCCTTTACCCCCTTACTATAGGAATCCAACAAGTCAAGTGAATGCAAAAGTAATTAATCCATTAATTAATTATTTCAACAAGTAAAATTCGCATTCTAATCTAAAACTTGTTTTGTAGATAAATTTGTTTAAGGGTTCTGTCCAGGACAGATTTCAGTCGCTAAAACAGACAAGCAGTGGAGTCGCCTGTCTTATCGGTGCCATTGTCCATCACCTGACTTATCGACGACAAGTCCTAATGCCGCACAAATAGGCAACATCAGGCAGACAAATGTCTATTTGCCTTGATTGGAGGGTGGTTTGGACTTTGCTTACATAACTAGCTACAAGGATCTTCAAATAGTGTTTGAGGTCTACATTTTGCTTATTAAACAACTTGTACACAATTTTCTTTACTACATTATAGTTTGTATTTTTCAACTTTCTTAGATACTTGTAATAGGGCGTAGTTTATAGAGTCTATAATCTCTCCTTTCCATTAAGCTTGTAACCTTCCCAAGAAGAAGGAGATCCACGAAGGAGTTTTGTCCATGCCATCAAAGGCTCACTACTCCAACTACCCTGGCACGTCAACCGCCTCAACATCTGTAGGCCAAGCAAGTAGTCCAATGGGCCAGTACAGCCTCAACACCTCGAGCCCATACGTAGTCCAGTATACTGAGCAATGTGGAGGAGGGATGCGCTATACCCAATTATGGAATACCCCCTTGACTATCTATTCACATACATCACCTAGATGGGGAATCAACTAAGCTCAATCCATGACCCACTATAACCTCACAAGCCCACAAGTTTTAAATACCCATGGATCCTCTCCCTTAAACTATCACTAGGGCCCATTAGCCAACCCCCACATGGAAAATACATATATGGTGCATCTAAGCCCAACAATTAATTTCACTATCCAAGGCCCACTTACACAATCTCTCGCTCAACATACTTCTTTCCAACAAGCTACGTGGACCCCACCAAGCTATCACTCTCATCATCACCTAGGGGCAACCCCACCTTATCATACATAGCCAACACTAGCTCAACCCTCCTTCCTTCCCCTATATCGTACTCCTCAGCAACAACAGTTTCAACAAGCCCAAGGGTACCAAGGCTAGGGGCAGTCAATCAGTCAAGGGTTGGATGTTAAAAGGATAATCTCAAACACACTGGCAGAGGCAGGGGTCACTTCAAGAGCACCGGTTGTCTTTGACACGTTAAAATTCCCACACTTCACTTTGTTGTTTGGATTCAAGTTGCTTAAGACACCAAAATATGATGGGATAGGCGATCCACGGAGCCATCTAGCCACTTTCACCATGGACGTCCTGCCCTATCAAAAAAATAATGGGCTCACAATCTACCTCTTCTTCAATAGCCTAGAAGGAGAAGTGTTGAGTTGGTTCAACACACTCACGGCATATGATCTCAGCGACTTCAAACTTATCCTAGAAAAATTACTACAATATTATGTCCACCGGATCCAGCACAAGCCTACCATCGCGAACCTCCTAGCAAAGAAGATGAGTTTGGACGAGGACTTCACCATGTATATCAACAGATGGAGGGATATGGCAGCCTAATCAAAATGTTGTATCATTAAAGATCAAGTAGTTGAAGTCATCGCCTGTAACACAACTAGAGCTCTGAGAGTGGGCCTACTATTGGGAGATTTCAACACATACTCTCAGTTGTATGATAGAGCTACAAGAGTCCTTCGCAATAGAAAGGATGTGTAATTTCTAGAGATTGAAGAAAAGGGCCAGAAGAAGATCACATGCTACACATTGGAAGGGATTACAGGCAACATGGCCCAAGTCTACATCCATCAAGGACTTCCAGGACTGCTAGTCCAACACCAAGGGTAGCCAGTATAGTCGGTGCCATATCATGGGCAACTAGTACAGTCGGCACCATATCGGAACCAGCTTGTCCAACCACGGTACCAATAAGGGCAATGCTAATATCAATCACTGCAACAACCAGTTCAACGGTAGCCCAAACAACAATAACTGCCACAGCAACCCCAATACCAGCTGCCTCCAAATAGCCAAGGCTATGCCCAACAGGGGCAACAACAAAATCAAAAGGACTACCACACCGTCCCTCCACCATAAAGCTATCACAATGCCAAAGAGCAGGACCAAGAGCCACTCCCAACACCACTCAACCATGCTTTTGGAATGCTGGAAATGTATGAAAGTTCATTGTCTGATCATATAATAATCTACATGGACTAGGATGAAGGCGTGCTAATGATCCCCGAGTGGGTGGACATCGAGTGCATGCAAACAAAGTTAGTGCCGAAGCCACCAGCAGAAGATGAGGAGGTCCTTGAGACATCTACCAAACCGTGGAAAGACATACCAGTCTATGATGAATACGATGACGGGGATCACAACATTGGGGACAGTCAGTACACTCAAGAGATGTTGATTGAAGGCACCATAGACTCTATCAACCAAGGACCACCTCCAACGCAAGAGGAACCAGCCAGAATAGAGATGCCACCCATCTATGATGAATATGCTGATCAAGATTGGTATGTATAACTTAAAAGTCACCATCGACATCATCTATCAGCAGCTGTGCTCACTACAAGTAGCGTGTGCACTGAATTCCCTTTGCCTGCACTCTCATGAAGCTCGTGCTAGAGAAAAGCCTCCTCCAAAGCCTCTAAATGCGATAGTGGAGCCCACTAGGGGCACTAATGAATACACCAGTCAAGAGGAGAGCAAAAGGGACATAAGTAGTCTGCTTCAACAGAAAAGAACCCTTCACAGACACTCAGCCACCAAGGGCACGTCAGAGCAACCGAGCCAAGACAAGTCCAACTATGACCCAGAAAAGGCAAAAATCGGGCGCAAACTAATGGAGAAACACAACGATGCCCCTACACCAGCACCTACATACTCAATGCCAGGGGCAGGTTCCTACAACCATCCCACAAGTATACTTCTCCATCTGGGGAGGGAGATAAGAAACTCAACCGAGCCCAAATAGGGGCAAGGTCATCATTCATTTGAAAAACATGTAAATAGGACATCTAATTTCCCTCTTGCATGTCTTTATTATTTTATGCGTGGATAGAAAACAATAATAATGATGATTGGTGTGGGTCAAGCCCGATACCTTAATCCATTAAGCAAAGCTTCGAATGTATTATCTTTGGTTTTCCTAAGAAGAGACCCCAACACCTAGGGATGGTCCAACCAATAGGTAGGATGGCCTGAAGATTTCCTCAGATCTGTGTAAGTTACTTGTACTCTATGTACACATTTCAATCAACATGTTGAAAGCCTGAAAAGGACCCAAGACCTAGTACCAACTAAGGAGAAAATTATCTCCTGCATAGAAATGAAGTTGAGCAACTAGGATGACCTAAGCCTTGTCTTATCTACACATACACTTGCATGGGGAGATAAGCAAAGTAGGCTTAGAGCTTAGGCAAATCATAAAAGCCACTTGTCCTATATGGCATGACCTCCTAGCTTAAGTCCATGAAGGTAGTGATGGTGAAGCGCATTAGAAAACCAAATGACTTAGAAAGCACCCAAAAGAGCGGAGAGCACCAAAAGTAGGTACACTGTCTTAGCATAAGTCCAAGAAGGCAGTGATGGACGGGTAATCAAAATGAGGTGAGACAATTGATGAATAAGTAGGTCTGCTGTCATAGCATAAGTCTAAGAAGGTTGTGACAAGTGGGCATCTATTTATAGAAAAATAACTTAAGGGGGGGGGGGGGGGGGGGGGGCCCCC
>JAMKQA010034741.1:0-10214 GCA_024699735.1 Posidonia australis | reverse complement strand
TCTAGTGGTCAAGCATCTAGTTTTTTAGGATCACAAACAAGTAGTAGTAGTGGTAGTTCTTTATGGAGTAGATTAAATAAAAAGAAGGGAAAATATATAAAATCAAGTACAAATAATGAATTAGATAATTATTTAGAATCCCCAATTGAGTTTAGTGATTTAGAAATAGATAACTTAAATATATTAAAGTAATGGTCTACTACAGCTATTAGGTTTCCTATAGTAGCAAAAATGACAAAAGATTTACTAACGATTCCGGCGTCAACTGTGGCATCAGAATTTGCATTTTCTGCAGGAAAAAGAGTATTCAATGATAAAAGATGTAGATTATCAGAGAAGTCTGTAGAAGCCTCCATCTACATAAAAGATTGGTACGATGCGGTTGACCGTCTTCAAGGATTGAGCTTGAAGTCTGAATTAGAAGAAGACGATGATGCGACATCAACTTCAACAGACAGAACAGACTCCCCAAATGAATAATTCTTGATGTAAAAATTTTTTAAAAAAAATGTAAAACAAATGATGTAAATATCTTTTGTATTTTTTATGTAAAAAAATTGTTATATTTCAAATATTTTTTTATTAATAAAAAAATAATTTAAAATTCATTTTAGGCCCAATGGCCCGGCCCGACCCGGACCGGCCCACATACAGACCATGGGCCGTGCCGGGCCCATGGTCTGCAGGAACAGCCCTGGCCCGGACCAGCCTTCGGGCCGACCGGCCCGGTCCAGGCCTAGGCGGGCTGAGCATGCCTGGCCCAGCCCATTTTCCAACTCTACATACATATATATATACACACACACACACATGTACATACATACATATACATACATACAAACATACATACAGACATATATATATACACACACACACATACACACAGTACATACATACATACATACATATACATACATACCTACATACATACATAGATATACATACATACATACATACATACATATATATATATATAGTGACATCTGGGCCTGATTATCCATTTCTATTTGTAAACCATGTAATTAATTGTAATATTGCTTAAATGGTTTATTGATGGATAATCTGTTGTTTCCTGGATGTGTGAGCATGTAATTGCCTTTCTGTGCACCTGCTTGTGATCTAGGCCCAATGTGGACTCCGGTTTGAGGATGCACAGTCGCCTCGATTTACGTGCCCGATCTTTCCTCCTTTCTTTGTTTCTTTTTCTCCTTCTCGCACTCATGAGCTCACCACACACTCGTCTTCCTCCCCTTCACCCTACTCAGCCTGTGTCACTACCATTGTAACACCCCTGTGCTACACAACACTACAGGAACTACCCAATAGCAGTTAAAAGAGTCTAAATAACAGAATTAAATAAAACTGAACACCCAGACCTGTGTGCGGGAAAAGTGGCTCAAAAGGGATGCACCAGACTAGATTGCACCTACTCCTGAGCACCTAAAACAAGGGAAGAAGGAAAACACGCGTGAGTGACAGGTATGTCACCCACTACGTGCCCCAAAACAGTGGCAAAACCCGCAAAACACTGCCAAAAAGTCTCAAAAAAACCACAATCGCCAAAACCCACACATGTAGTTAGAAAGACTTCGAAAAAGATGCCATTTTGAAACTTTCTTTTCTTTTGCTTTCAAAACCTCACGATCATTCAAAAATCTTTATACACAACTCAGGAAAAGCAAACCATTGCATCTAGTTTCCCAGCCCAAAACATCATTTAATCCATTAACACAATTTATCACAAATCAGGACTAGGAACTAGTCTAACACACAAATCGACAATTCTTATCTCAAAACTGGTTGCATCACCCTGGCCACAAGCAGTTGGTGAGGATTCCATGTCACCACACCCACACTGCAGTGCCGCGATGAACCACTCCGCGCTAGAGTTCAACCGCCCCGGCCGCAACCTCAAATGTACCGTCACTGGTACAAGCACAGAGTGCGTGCTCACAACGCCCTGGTGCCGGAGCACCTGGGGACTCTAACCGCAGACCCGTCCAGCACCGGCACTGAGGGTAGTCCGGGTCTACCATAGCCCAGGTCCTACAGTACCACCACAGTCTCGAGGCTCCTACCCTGAACCGTAAACTCGGCAACTACAACCAAGGACACTTCCCTGACATCTCTAGAGGTCTCACTACCTCCATCGGCAAGCCCTGGTCTAGCTGTGGTTCCTACAATTTTCATAAATCTCTTTAAAACCATATGCAGTTTCTCTTTTCAAAACATTTGACAAAACCGTTCTTTTCATTCATAAAACTCTTTATAAATCCCACACATTGTGTGTCACATTATCATCTATGGTTCTAAAAAAAACCGCAATCATTCATTCATGGTCATTGTACCATGCCATTACCCCTCACATGGGTCCACATTAATCCACATAAATCATGTTTCACAATTCATGGAAAGCATCATTAAAACAACATGTTCACATGCAATATTTCATAATTCATTTCCATTCATCTCATGCATTTATCCAAATTTATCAACATTTAACAAAGAATTTCTCAATATAGTCCTGGGTCCTGATTCGGCATACCGAATAGGGTCCCGGTCGACCGAAAATCCCTGATTTGGTTGACCAAAAACTTTCGGTATTCCGAATCCCTGTCAGTTTTATCAGTCCCCTACCAGAACGGTAAACCGAAATCATCCGGTCGTTCGAAATCTCTTGATTCGGCCGACCAATTTTCCCCTCGACCGTCCAAACCAGTGGTCTAGGGAACCACCTGGGAGTATTTCGACATACCGAACCTAGTTCGGCATATCGTTTTCTATGATTGCAGAAAACCTCCCCGGCCTCCTTCTCCTCTTCTCCCCAATGTGGGAGTAAGGAGCGGACCCCTCTAAAACACCATAAAAATTACAAGCAAAACATGGGGTGTAGACCTCCAAGTCTACTTCAAAACCCCTCAATTCAAACATAAAACCATTAAGCATGTTGTTCTATGGAAATTCACAAAGACATAAGACTCATATGGCATCATTGTAGCATGCATCAAGAATACCCACGAAAATCCCACGGAACAACCATGAATCAACATGATATCAACATAAACACGTTATTCATCTCATTCTCAACAATTTCCCTATTTTTGCATGATTTTAACATCATTATCCTTGATTTATCCCTTAACTTAAACATGCCACAACAAGGAAAGGGAAACAGAGGGGGAACGCGTACCTGGTTTCGACGAGCCTCGCGTGCCCTCAAGCTCCGGCGATGCACGACACCGGCCTACCCCCACTCGCATGCTTTCCTCCAGCGCGCTGCCTCTCCTCAGCCTCCGCACTCGTTCTCACCCTCTCTCTGGTTTCTCCTCCTCACCCTCGCATTGCACGCCTCCCTTTAACGCCACCTCCGCGCATGCCATCCCTCAAATCCCGCCGTCAGCCGCAAGCCTCTCTGCTTCGGAGGGAACAAGACAACCAGCCCTCCCGTTAGGCCATACACGTAGGAGAGGACCGATCGCAGGTCATGGGCATGAAGAGGAAAAGAAAGGGTCACGGGCGTTGAGAGGAAAAGAAAGGGTCACGGGCGTGGTTGGGCTCTTGACCAGGTCCAAGCACAAATCATGAAATGAATGGGAGTGTGTTATATAACATGAGAAATAGATATCATGCGGTTAGGATTGGTTTTTGTGAGGGAAATGCAATTTTGGGGTTGAAGCCTACAGTAGCCGTTCTTGAGCCCGTTCCCCTTGTGATTTTCGTATGAACTGTGTGGTGGATGGAATCGTGAATGGTTTGAGGGGTTTTGAAGTAGACTCAAGGGTCTACACCCCATGATTTATTGATGATTTATGATGGGTGTTTGGGGGGTCCGATCGGGACTCCCACTTAGGCGATTTTTCACTGTCCGAATCAGGGTGTGCCCTATCTGCGAGGAATTCGGTATGCCAAATTTATTCGATATGCCGAAATCCTAGCAGACTAAGCAAGATCCTAGGTTTCGGTAGACCAAAATCCTCTAGTAGACCGAAACAGGGAATTTCGGTATGTCGAACTGGAGATTCGGTTTGCCGTTTTTGCCCTGAACCTGGTATGCATAATTGTAGATTTAAATAAAGGATAAATGGTTTTAATGGTATGTTGAGTATGTGTTAATGATGTTTTCCCCATATAATGACATGGAAGAATGTGGAACCCAAATAAATAGATTTAGGCGTAGTTTTGTGTTTTGATCCCATAAATTAATGAAAAGGATGATTTTGTGTGGTTTTGGGCATGAGACCCAATTTATGATTTTTAATCATGGTTTTCATGGCTTGAGTTAGGACCCCAGTGGAGGGTCAACTGTTGCAAGGAGATAGAGTCCTACAATGAAAAGAATGAAATGGAAAATGGTTTTGAAAAGAAAGTTTAAAGAGAGTTTTGAAATGGAATACTAAAAATGTGGTTGCCGAGCTTGAGACAGTGTAGGCTGAGCCTGGGTCGTTATACCTAGGTGTTCGGGTCACTGAGCTCGTGACGGTGTAGGCTGAGCCTAGGTCATTGGACCTAGTTGTTTGGGTCACCGATAGGGCATCAGATAGAGACGTATCCCCAAGCACATATGAAAATGAAATTGAGGCTGGTTGGCTCGGGCGGTGACATCCCGCACAGGGAATTTAACCGCGGTAGTGTAGGAAGGTAGGGGAAAAAATGTCCTCGCCTACTGCTTGTGTGCCTGGTTACCCCTGATTAAGGTAACAATAGTAATGAAAAGTGGAAATGAATAAAGAAAAAGAAATGTGATTTGATCAGGATTTGACTTATGAAATAGTCCTAAAATCCTGAAATGGAATAATAGTGATGATGCTTTTACCAGTTGCCAGCCTGTATTTATGATTTTCTTTTGAGCGCGTGAGGCATTGTGTTTTAGGCTGGATCTGGTCAGAGATGTGAATTTGAAAGTATAATTTTAGGATGAAATATCAAGTATTGAAAAAGATATGTTTTTGGAAAAAGAATTCCAAAGGTTTTTAAAGAAAATGCAAAGGTGTGGTTTTGAAAGAAAAGGTGGTTTTGGAATGAATTTCCAAATGTTTTTTGAGAAAAGAAAAGAAACATGGCTTTTGAAAAGAACATGGATTTGCGGATTGAATTCCCAAATGATTTCTAATAAAAGAAAAGAGGATTTTCAAAAAGAAAACCAAGTTTTGAGAAATAAAGAAATGAGTTTTTACGGTTTTGCCGAGATTTTGTGGTTTGTATGTTTGGGGCGCGTACTGGGTGACTTAGATGTCACTCATGCATGCTTATTTGGTTTGCAGGTGCAGACCGCGTGCAGCCGAGTTCCGGTGCAGGAGTTGGAGCTTCTAGCCGCACATTGTGATCCTGAAGGTGAGCCTTAGTTACAATTATTTAATGTTTCTGTAATTAGTGTAATTATGCTTGATATTTTATTTTAGTTGTGTGCCCGAGATCGGGGCGTTATAGAGTGGTATCAGAGCTGAGGTTACACCTAGTGCATCAGCTTGGTGATGTCCGGTCTAGTGGCTCCCTAGGAATGCACATTAAAGAGTCGTGCACCTGAATTTTTGGATTGTTACATTTTGTGGTGCTGGCAGGAATATGTCTCACCGAGGCCACAGTAGTTGCAAGACCCCTGTACCTGACTTTGAGACAGGAGAGGGTAGTGCTTGGAGGGGGATGAGACGAGAATTTGGGGAGATGATGCAAGGTTTCACCCAGTCCTTTGGCAGCAGTGGCAAGGATGAGGCGAAGGAAGACCCATGGATCAAGCAGTTCCGCCAGCTTGGCGCGCTGACTTTTGATGGTCGCAACACACTAGAGGAGTGTGAGGCTTGGTTCCTGGAGGTGGACAAGATCCTTGAGGGGATTGAGTGTCCAGCAGAGAAGTGGGTCCAGATCGCGGCATTTCAACTCAAGGGTGCTGCGGATCAGTGGTGGAGGACAGTGACCACACCAAATTTCTGAATACGGACCTGCTGATGATCTCTTGGGATGAGTTCCGAGAGGTATTCTATGAGAGGTTTTTCCCTGAGCATGAGAGGGATAAGCTGGACAAAGAATTCAGGAACCTGAAGTAGGGTAGCCTATCTATGGCTGAGTCTAAGTCGTCCTTCCTTCGGCTGGAGCAGTTCTCTCAGGCTGCAATTTCATAGAAGAACAGAGCCAAAAGGTTTGTGGAGGGACTGAACCCTGTGCTGAGATCCAGAGCTATTGGCTTCAGATGCCAGACATTAGTGGAGGCTGTTGAGCTTGCCAGCCGCTATGAGGATGATCGTAGGCTGTTCCAAGAGGAGTATCCCAAGAAGGATAAGGAAAGAAAGTCTGTCTCTCGACCTTCTGTTTCTCGACCCTTCGTTTCTCGACCGTCGGTGACGGGAGCGCCAAGTTTTGGGAGTTCTGCCAGCTCTAGGAAGAAGCGGAAGCAACGGCCTACGTCTGGTAGAGAAGAGAGTATGGGTTTCAACCATACAGGGTCTAGCAGTGGCCCACAGATGGGACCATGCCATGTCTGTGGCAAGATGGGGCATGTAGCAGCACAATGTTGGCATAGGCAGATGAATTTAGACAGAGTAGTCTGTTACAACTGTGGGAAGTCCAGGCATTACTAGAAGGATTGTCCCTGTCAACCAAAGCAAGTAGGAGATGCAACACGTCAGCCTACCAAGGGGAGAGTGTTCTCCATTGCTGACCTAGATGCTGGTCCATCTAGAGATGTGGTAGGAGGTAAGAACTAACACGGCTATATTTGATAAGTCCTGTCCTGTAATAATAGATCCTATGTGTAATAGACACTATTTCTTATTATGATTATGGTTCTGGTGTATTGATTATAGGATCTTTCCTTGTGGCTGATCGGATGGCCCGAGTCTTGTTCGACTCTGGGAGTTCATTTTCTTTTGTGTCCGAGTCAATTGCCTCTGAGATCGAGACTAGGCCAGCTAGGTTGGCATTCCACCTAGATGTGGTCACTCCATTGGGAGAACACAGTCTGACATGGAGATATTTGAGACCGGTTGATATTCAGCTGGGGGACAGGAATTTTCAGGCTAGCCTGATCCTGATAAATATGCAGGATTATGATGTTATCCTAGGAATGGATTGGCTGGCACAACATTCAGCTGTGATAGATTGTACCAAGAGGAGAGTTTTGGTAGAGTGTCCAGGCCAAGGCCGGTGTATGGTACAAGGCACCAGACCGGGTGAGCCCAAGAAAGTGATTTCTGCTCTCAAGGCCTATCATCATCTGGCGAGAGGCAATGTGGGCTATTTGGCCTGTGTGACAGTTTCTACTTAGCCTGTGGTCAGGATTCTGGACTTTCCGGTGGTGAGGGAATACCCCGATGTTTTTCCAGAGGAATTGCCTGGAATGCCACCGCACAGGGAAGTGGAGTTTGTGATTGACTTGGTGCTGGGATCAGGTCCTATTTCCAAGGCTCCATACAGGATGGCACCTACTGAGCTAAGGGAGCTCCGGAATCAACTGCAAGAACTGATGGATAAGGGATTCATTCGTCCCTGTGTTTCACCTTGCGGAGCACCGGTTCTATTTGTGAAGAAGAAGGATGGTTCACTTTGGCTCTATATAGATTATCGGATGTTGATCCAAATCACTGTCAAGAACAAGTATCCACTGCCCAGGATCGACGATTTGTTCGATTAGTTGCAGGGAGCATCGGTGTTTTTCAAGATGGACTTGAGATCCGAATACCATCAGTTGAGGATTAGTGAGCCAGATGTGTAGAAGACAGCCTTTCGCACCCGTTATGGGCATTATGAGTTTTTGGTTATGCCTTTCGGGTTGACGAATGCTCCAGTTGCTTTTATGGACCTAATGAATAGGGTGTTCCGGCCCTATTTGGACCAATTTGTGGTTATTTTTTGTGGATGATGTTCTGGTGTATTTTCCAGATGTTCAAACCCACCGGAGGCATTTGAGGATCGTACTAGAGACGCTGAGGCAGCATCAACTTTATGCTAAGTTCTCCAAGTGCAAGTTTTGGCTGGAAGAGGTGTCTTTCCTTGGTCATATTATTTCAGGAGAAGGCATCAAGGGAGATCCAACCAAAATGGAAGCTATGAGCAGTTGGGCCAGACCGAAGATAGTGACGGAGATCCGGAGTTTCTCGGCCTAGCAAGATATTATAGGAGATTCATTCAAAATTTCTCCAAGATTGCTACACCATTGACCAGATTGACCAGGAAAGAAGTGCACTTTGTTTGGGATTGGCAGTGCGAGGAGAGCTTCAATGAGTTGAAGGCTCGTCTGTTATCGGCCCCTGTTTTGACTTTGCTATCTGGGAGTGGTGGTTTTACAGTCTACAGTGATGCCTATGGGACTGGTTTGGGGTGTGCGTTGATGCAGCACGGTAGGGTGGTGGTGTATGCCCCGCGCCAGTTGAAAGATAATGAGAAGCATTATCCCACCCATGATTTAGAGATGGCAGCTGTTGTGTTCACCTTGAAAATTTGGAGGCATTTTTTGTATGGCGAACAATTTGAGGTGTACACAGATCACAAGAGTCTGAAGTACATCTTTACTTAGAAGGACTTGAACCTGAGACAGAGGCGCTGGGTGGAGTATATTAAAGATTATGATTTTAGTTTGTCCTACCAACCAGGGAAGGCTAATGCAGTCGCAGATGCTCTGAGCAGAAGCACTCATGTTATGGCTAGTCTGATGATCCATGAATGGAAATTGTTAGTGGGACTAGTGGAGTGCAGGCCTTGGAGATAGTCTCAGGGACCGCCAGGGTAGTGCTGGCTAATTTGTCGGTTCGCCCGAGGATGATCGAGGCGATTGTCACAGCTCAGCAATACGATTCTTTTGTGTCAGATATCTAGAGGAAGCTGGAAGTTGGTAATGCCCCTCATTTTTCAGTTGGGGTAGACAGTGGGTTGATGTATGATTTGAGATTATATGTACCTCAGATAGAAGAAATCAAGAACAGTTTGCTGGATGAAGCCCACCGCTCCATATACTCTATTCATCCAGGAAGCACCAAGATGTATAAAGTCCTGAAGAGGAACTTCTGGTGGATTGGGATGAAGAGAGAGATTGCTGAGTATGTGGCGAAGTGTGCAACCTGCTAGATGGTGAAGATAAAACACCAGAAGCCCGGAAGGACTTTGCAGCCTCTGGACGTTCCAGTGTGGAAATGGGAAAATGTGTCGATGGACTTTGTGACGGGTTTGCCACGAACCCGAAGAAAGAATGATACTGTGTGGGTGATAGTGGATCGCCTTACAAAATCGGTACATTTCTTGCCAATGAGGGTGAACCTTCCTTTAGCAAAACTGGCAGAGTTGTATGTGGTTGAGATTGTGAGATTGCATGGTGTCCCAGTGTCTATTGTGTCTGACAGAGACCCGAGGTTTACATCAAGATTTTGGGGAGTTTTGCAGGAGGCTTTTGGCACAGTGTTGAATTTTAGCACTGCTTTCCACCCCCAGACGGATGGCCAGACAGAGAGAACCATCCAGACACTAGAAAACATGCTGAGGGCCTGCGCCTTGGAATTTGGTGGTAGCTAGGAGGATCATTTACCTCTAATTGAGTTTGCATATAATAACAGTTACCACGCTAATATTGGTATGACACCATACGAGGCATTGTATGGCAGACCCTGCAGGACACCCACTTGCTGGAGCAAGGTGGGTGAGAGACAGTTAGTTGGGCCCGAGATCGTACAGCAGTACAAGGGCAAGGTGGATTTGATAAGGAAGAGGTTGTTGTATGCCCAGAGCCGACAAAAAAGCTATGCTGATAGGAGGCAGAGACCTCTGGAATTTGAGGTTGGAGACTTCGTTTTCCTGAAGGTGTCACCAACCAAAGGTGTGACATGGTTCGGTAAAAGAGGCAAGTTGAGCCCTAGATATATCGGACCGTGTCAGATTACCAGGAGGGTTGGTGAGGTGGCATACAAACTAGATCTGCCTCTAGAGTTGGCGGGTGTACACAACACCTTCCATGTCTCTATGTTGAGGAAGTGTTTGGCCGATGCGTCCCAGGTGATGCCGGTGCAGCTAGAGGAGCTGCGGGAGGACTTGTCTATGGTTGAAAATGCAGTTCAGATACTGGACAGGAAAGAGCAAGTGTAACCATGCCGGCAGAGAGATCGCAAAAATGATGCGAAAGGTCGGCAAAATCACGACGGAAAACAAAATAAAATGCAAAATGCAGGAGTCGCCACCTAGTCTATTATGGAAGACGAGGAAAACCATAAACATGAAAATCATGCAAAACAATAAAA
>JAMKQA010034740.1:0-13719 GCA_024699735.1 Posidonia australis | reverse complement strand
AGACATGTCTCTGGATCATGGGCTGATGCACAAGGTTCTCCATATTGGAGTAGAGGCAAACAGCCTACCAGATTTTAGCCATGGACTGAACATTCAAAAGGGAAAAATAAACTAAGAAACAATTGTTATTTAGGGCTGAAAACATGCATGCGAAATCATGAGATGTCAGAAATCCAGCAACAAAAGAATCGGACGCAAAATCATTGGAAAATTATGCAAACAGGGATGCAAAAGTGAGTGTTTTGCTCTCTGACCAGTCTGGTGCACCTGAATGGTGCACCAGAGTGGTGCTCTAGGTTGGTGCGCCACTCTGGTGCTCCCCAAAAAATCTGGATCAGACTGCAATCTGATCCAGAATCTGATCTAGAATAGAGATAGGTGATTTTTATTAATGCAGATCAGTTTATGTAGATGATAAAAACTGAAACATGACGAGGTGCAAATGAGCAAAGCAAACTTATTATGATGTGATTCAGAAACATGATAAAGCATAGGTTCATGGCTGAAAAAAAACTTGCATAAGATTCTAAAGATGAAACAGAACATGATCTTTAACAGTCGTATGTAAAGAATGAATCATGAAAACTTGGTTCGCTACATATCTATTAGCATGCATGTTCATGAATCATGCACTCTTATGCAAAGGAATAGAAAAGAAAAACAACTCAAAGGGAGTAACAAGGTGCAGATTTTCATACTAGAAGTAAGAAACATGCTAGCAAACAAGGTATAGATTTGCATATAGAACATCTTGCAAAGGAAACAAGCAATCTCATCGTGGAACTCTCATGTAAACAGTAAAAAATCAGATCATATATGAAGTCTAAAGCATGCTTTATCTTGGTGTTATGGCTGAGATTTAAAGGAGAAGGAAAATAAAAGAGGACCTACCTCTCAAGGTGTTCCTGCTTGAAATATCAAAGATAGAGGGATCCTCGTTGCTTTAGAAGGGCCAAAGATGCTTTGGAATGCAAGGGAATACTCCAGAAAACGAGAATAGGCTGCTGGAAAGAGTATATGGCTTGCCCAAGATGGTTGCTCAGATCAGGATTGCTGAAATCAAGGTTTCTAACCTCTTCTAATGGTTGCCTATAGGGGTCCTTATATAGGATTTCTCATGGGTAATTCCTAGAGGATGCAAGGAGCTTCGTAAACGAAAAGCCTGGGAAGATTCCGTGGCATATTCGTTGGTGGATGTAACAGCCATGGGAGATGGAAAGTCAGCAGCCAGCAGTATGAGAAATGGCTGCGCGCCAGCTTGGTGCGCCAGGTAGGTGTGCCACTGTAGTGCTCCTGCTCGATGCTCCAAACAGGTGCTCCAGCTAGGTGCTCTCCCCTACTTGTCTGGATTTCTAATTGGGCTGCGAGCCTGCTATGGGCTTGTGGTCGGTTTAGTTAATGGGATTCAAAAAGTGGTTGGGTTAGCCACATCCAAAGCAACATCTGGAAAGCTTATCTATGAGTCACCTCAAAATCGGGGTGTCTACAGGTTTCAATCATAACTATACATTGCATCTAATGGTAGGGAATTAAGGAGTGTTATGAAATGTCAATTACGACTCCATCGTAACTGGAAAGTTTCTACTCATCGTAATGGTTTTCAGCTTTTCTACCTCTACGATAAGATATTATTGAAGCATTTGTTTTTACAAGGGCGTAGATTCAAATGTTATCACATATAATATACACATTTGATTGATAGATAAAGTTCTATAGTATAGTATTTTCTAGTAAAGTCACAAGCAAAATACAAATATATGTGTGACAAAAAACCTACTTTCAATTCACTTGACTAAAAAGTGTGTTCAAAACCATAGTATTTGTGTACACTTTTTGTTGAAAAGTAAATTCCTTTGGTTTCCAACACAAACTTAAATTGCTCCTTTACCTTTTTCATCTACAAATATTTTCTCTTGCTTTCCATGTATGCACAAATAATTTATTGGAGTTAAGTGGAAAATAAAATCTCATGACTTCATTTTTCGTTGTTTTCCATTTGACATCATATTTTCTTTCCTTTGATTTCCTTGGCACAAACAACCCTAGAATCTTTCCTCCTTAAATTTATACTTGGAATAGCATATAGGTGGTAGTCAACGTGAATGATGTCAAACAACTAGTGTCATTCATGATTTTTATTTAACTTATAACAAATGAATGAAGAAAAGTGAAGTTTGCTACATCTATTGTTACACCCCGTGTGCTACAAAATAGTACTAATACTACTCAAACAATTAATTAAACTAAAATAAGTAATTATTAATAATTAAATAATTAAAGTAAACTATGCAGACTTATATGTGACTAAGTAACTCTTAAATTATGCACTAAATCTAGACTGCACACTCAACTATACAACTGGAACAAAAATACAGACAAACATGCGTGAGTGACATCATTGTTACCTAGTACATGCACAAAAAACCAAAAATCCGGTAAAACTCCTAAAGGACTACTAAAGCTGTGAAGAAAACACCAAAACAGAAAAGCCAACGTGCAATTCGGAAAAACATTTACAAATCATACTTCCTTTTTTCAAAAATTCTTTTTTTTATTTTCTCTGAAATTCCATGCATCTTTACAAATCACTTTTCATATATTTAAAAGGACAAATCCTCGACTAAAGTCTAGCCAAAATACGATTTATTTCATATCTCAAATCATGATAAAACCACAACTGGAAAACTAGTTTAAATCACAAGTCTCAACTCTACTAGTAGCCAACTCGCAAGTCAAATCACAGTTTGATTCTAACTCTAAACCACATGTACACAGTCTCAACAAAAGTTGTCGTATCGTCCTGACCACAGGTGACCAACCTGGCCACAAGCAGTTGACGAGGCTCCAATCCTGACCCCACTGTAGTACTGCAGTGAACCACCCCGAACAGGAGTTCAACCGCCCCAGTCGTAGCCTCACAGTACCACGTGGGTACGCACGAGGTGTGTCATCACAACGCTCCTGGGTGTCCGAGCACCTGGAGACTCTAACCCTAGATCTGACTAACACCAACACTGAGCGTAGCCTAGGTCTACCATACCTCGAGTCCTACAATACCACACAGTCACAAGGCTCACTCCTCAGACCAAACTCGACAACCACAGCCTAGAGTACGTCCCCAACCACTCAGATGTTTCACTATCCCTGGTCGGTACAGTCGGTCGGTCTAAATGTGGTTCCTATAAATCTAAGCAAATCCTATTAAAATATGTGCATTTCTTTTAAAACATTTTCAAAACTTTATTCTCATCAAAAGCCCATTTATTAAACATTTCATATGCATCAATTCGTACATTTATCATTAAAAACCACTGGAACAGGCAATTCTATCTACTAAGAACTGTTGCACTGCGTAGACCATTCGTGTCAGACGTTCGCACCTTCAAAATTTGCGATAAGGTCACGCTATGCATTTGCGCCGGTTGGCCTCGCTTAGCGATTGCACCAAATGTTTTGCAAAAACTCAGAAAACAGAGAGCATGGAACCCAATTTAAAAAAACCTACGTAAAAATCCTCAAGATTTACAAGGCATGCAAGAGACATCCCAACACATGTTTAAACATCCAAAGCACATGGGTTAATGCATTCCACCATTTATTTAAACCAAAAACTTAGTAAAAATCTCAGAGAATCCACAGAAACTCAATAACAATCATCCATGCATGGGAAATCTATCTTAAGTGTGAAATCCATAGAAGATCCATAGGAAATCACATATATTCACAACTGATCACCATGGCATGCTTTCTACACATTTTATCAATATTTAAGCGTGGTTTATAAGAGAGAAAACGAGGGGAACGCATATTGTTTGGAGTTTATTAGCGATTTCACAACTCTAACGTCCTTCGATAAGCTCCAGCAAGCCCCCTTCTGATGGTGGTCTTCTCTGACAACGACATTCACCAACAATGGCTCGCCTCCGACGATGTCGAACCTCCAGCGGATCTCCTCCCTACATCTCATTGAGTTGTCTCCTCGCCTTTGTGTGTGTGTGTGTGTTTTTTTTTCTTCTCTACCTTCACAAGAGACGCCTGAGCCTTTATAGTGGCTCCTTCGTTCAACAACCTCTGGGTCCTCCATCAACACGACAAGCGAGGCAAGCAGCACATCAGGCACTGACAAGGTGACACGGATCAGCGAGATTCGCGGGCACAAGCGTCATGCAGTGTTTCACTGTAGCTATTGTTTTCAGGACTACACACCGACAATTCGTGCTAGTAACCTCCGCTAGTCATTCGTGCCTAGAAGATCTGCTCGGAACAAGTGCCACCTGTATCCACAAACTTTACTTGCCTACTAGATCCGCCTGACCTATTCTGAACAAAGACAAGAAGAGACTACAAACAAATTTAGGAAAAAAAACTTGCATTCATCACAATCACCAACAACAAGTCTAGTTTATCCAAATTACACAATAAGCCTCAATTATAAGATACATCATTTTAGGATGCCTGGATTACGTTCTGAGGTCGGTCCTAGATGTTATGTCTATTTTCCCTAAAAAAACCCCAATATTCGGGAAGTGTTTGAAATTTTCAACAAATGTCATTGAGTTAATTTTCATGGTACTCAAATATGCATCTTATAAATCAAGTGCCATAATCGAAAATTTGCATATTCAAAATTTATTATTGAGATCTGATGAATTATTGTTGGGAAAAACACATCTATATGTACGAAACACAATTAAACAGTAAAAAGAGAAAGGAAGAAATCATCAATAAAAGCAAACACACAAATGTAAGGATATACAAAATTTAATCATAATAGTCTACATATTCAGTACAAAGAGAGAAACTCCATTATATGATGAGAGCACTAGTGTAAGATATCAAAACCTAAAATCATAGAGATCCCACTATTAGAGAACTGCCAACACCATTTCCTCTAACAAAAGTAATAGGAGTTGAAGATTCAAGAATATAACATATTACCCCTAACCTTAACATTCACACATGCACACACACACATATACACATGATATAAATGGATCTTTATATGTGTCGTCTTGAATTCAGGTAATACATGTGTCGAATGACATAATCGGTGAAACGAGTTACCTAAGTTCAAGGCATACTCAACAAATCTCCATCTTGACTTGAACTGCATCAATTTGCTATAACTTGTCATTTCTCTACCAATAGCCTATTTCACGTATTGCATTAGCCGGCCAAGTTCATGTAGTCTCTAAATTTAATCAAAGGAAGAAGTTATATTATCATGTCTGTTGGATCATCTACCATGTCAAATTTCTTCATAAAAATATCTCCCTGTGCAATAACATAATAAATATACTGATATCTAACATCAATATACTTCCTCCTTTTGTGTTGCATCTAGTCTTTAATTAAGTGTATAGCACTTTCACTATCACAGTGAACAATAATCACTCCCTATCCTGGATGCAAATAATTCTCTCAATCACATTATCATTTTGATTCCTTTTGTGGTTACCATTAATTCTGCCACAGTAGTAGATACAGTTGGGCACGGTTCAGGTTGATTCGGTTTGAGGCAAAACCATAAACCAAATCATATAGTTCGTTTTGAATAATTTTCAAACCAAATCTAACCATTTTATCTATTGAAACCGAAGCAAACCAAACCATTCAAAATTAGTTTGGTTCGGTTTAATTTATGGTTTAACTATTTAATAAAACATATAGAAAAAATAAAATGTTGATAGTGAAAAATGAAAGAATATAACTAGATATAAGATAAAATAACAATAACCACATCTGATACTGCAATGGAAACAAAAACTCTAAATAGAAATCACTATTCCTGGTAATATGAAATTCTCATGTATCATGTTATGATAGAATCACAGTAGTGAAGTTTATCGATTACAGGTATCAAACATAAAATAACCTAGTAAAAGATACATAAGAATGACTAGAAACGTTTTTGTTTGACTTCAAGTGCCAATCAATTAAAAAAACGACCTGGTAAAAGATACATAAGAATGACTACGGTTGAAGTCATAGTTCTAAACCCTAAATCTCTAATTATATTCTTTTAAATATTTAATATACTTATTAACATATGTAGTTTATATTAGGTTCGATTCGGTTTGGTTAAACCACTAATTTGAAAAATCGAACTGAACTACTAAAAATGGTTTGGTTCGATTCAATTAACCAGTTTAAGCGGTTCCGTGCCCACACATAGTAGTAAATAGTGTCACTATGTTTTGTAATATGGCCTTCAAACTAGTTATGCATTTGCTAACAAAAAACATATAATTTGTCATGGATCGCCACTTGTCACAGTTGTCTACATAGTTTGCATTAACATAGCCACACAGATTATCTTTGCACCTTCCAAACTCCAAATAGACACCAACAATACCTTGTAAATACCTCAGAATCCACTTCACTATTTGGGATTTTTCTAAAATATTTTACTAATTTTTCCATAATAATCAATATTTCTATGATTTCCTAGTAATTAAATATGAGCTTCATGAAATATATATATTTAAAAATAGCAACTAATTGAAGAAAATTCTAGAAAATTATTGAAGAAGGGTGACACCCATTTTAAAATGATATATTGTTATTTTAGATACAAATTGAGATTTTAAGATAGTTACCACATTTTTAAATGTTATAGCAATATTTGATTTTAAAATAACTTTAAAATAGAAGATAACTTAAAATATCAAAGTGGTTACGAATTTAGACTAGGTCCAAAATCCACAAAAATAAATTAAACTCCCATACGAAAATATAGAAGATTTGTGTTTTGTGACCATGCCCACCCAGGGATCCAGAGAGGAGTCACGCCAGAGGGAGGAAGCCACAGCCATGCCAGGATGGCGAAGGCGCAAGATAAGATAAAAATGAAAAGAAAAGGAGTCGCCACCTAGTCTTTTAAGGGAAAGACGAGGAAAACCACAAACAAATCACAAAAGATGAATGCATGAGATGCAAATATGAAGACCAGATGTCCACAAACCAGAGGATGGGTAAGGATTCCATTTATGCACGGAGAAGGTGTTAGGCACCCACGTACACTGGAGAAACTCGATATTTCTAGTCCAATTCGCTTGCCAGAGGCTGAATGAATGTTTTCTAAGCCTAGATTATTCTCTAATCATGCTAATATGAATGTCAAGTCAAAACTAGATGGATGTGTAAGATGGTATGCGAAGAAATTCACACGAAACGATGAAATCACGAAACAAGATGCAACAAAGAAAATCACATGAAATGACAAGACTTTTGGGGAGAATGACTCGGAAAATCATACAGACCTCAAGAGGATCAACAATACAACCAACATTACTCAATAGAATTGTAGAAAATGTCATGGAAATCCAACTGAAAAAATTGCAAAGAAATCCGCACAAAACAGGTAAACTGTGACATGTGAAGAAATTCACATAAAATGACGATATTTTTGGACAAAAGGCTCTGAGAAACCACATCGACATCAAGAGCATCAAAAATGCGATAGACCCAAATCATTAGAATGGTGGAAACCATCACAGAAACCTGAACGGAAAAATTGCAAAGAAATCCAGATAAAATAGGCAAACAGTGACATATGAAGAACATCACATAAAATGATGGTATTTTTGGAAAGAATGCTTGAGAAAACCATATTGATATCAAAAATATCAAAAGTGGGGCTAACCCAAGTCATCGAAATCATAGAAAAAGTCATGAAAATCAAAAAGAAGAAATAATCCGCAAAATGGGTCGATATGGGCCTTTTGGTCAGTTAGTGTATGCCCTCAGGCCATGAAATCCAAATTAAATCGAAAAAATCCAAAATGTATGAGTAAAGGAAATTAAATCAAATGTCGGGTGAAGGATTTTGAAAACGAAACAAGGAACAAATCCATGGAAAACCACGTAAGATGCTGACTCGCTCAAAAAGGATGGAACAATGTACAAATATAATGAAAACTATGCAAAATGCACCTAAATGTGTAAAAGGTGCGGAGGAATGACTTAGACAGAGGTTATGTATGACTTAATGCAAGAACTAACATGCAGGTACATGAATTGGTGTCACAAGGGCAATTTGGTCATTTCAATAGCCAAATGTGATAAATACATGTATGGAGATGATGCATAGTCTGAGATATGCCAGAATGTGTGCGAAATGTCAGGAAAATGTTATTTGCAAGAAAATATAAAAAGGACAAGATCTTAAAAACAATAAAATGATGTAAACACAATAAAGGACAAGTACAATGATCAAAATGTAAAATTCACAAAAAGGAGGGAAAACCTCGATTAAAATACATTCAATGACTTCTATTCTAATGTGCAGAAGATGGATCAAATGAAAATGTGGCACTGAGATGTGTGAAAATTGTATCTTGGCAATTTCCTGAAAACTCAGAGTCTAATGTGCAAAATTCACACATAAGTGCAGATGTGATTAAAATATGAAACCAAAGATCAATTTACAGTGCAAACATGATTTTTAAATGGAATCTATGATTAAGTGCAAAATATGAAATGCAATATGTGGACAATATCAAAAAATATGTGAGAAAACAATTAAAACCCTAAATGATGGATTTAAAATTATTTTAATGGTCTGGATGTAAATTTTATGTGCTCAGAGACTATATGTTGTGAACTCAGGGGCTTACATGCAAAATTACAAGACTTAAATGTGATTAAAACTAGACTTTTATGATGGTCAGTGTAATTATGAAGTCTTTTAGGGTTCAGAATGCAAATATTATACAGAAAACTCATTTTTAAAAGTTCTATCGGCTCAATGCAAGAGTTCAGGACTTAATTGCAAAGAAAACTTAATCTCAGGGACCTAAATGTGAGAAAACAAACATTTATAGGACTAAAAATGGAGTTAAAACTAAATAAGGTAAAATATGCAATATTTACAAGAATAATAAAAGAAACAAAAGGTTATTTAAAACTACAAGGATTTAAATATAAAAAGAAGGACCTAAAAGAAATGATTTAAGGACTTAACTGTAAAATCCTAAAACCAACTGGACCTAAACTAAAGAAACTATTCTTCGAAGTTCACCAGAAGCTTGCCGGCATTCTCACTCCGATGCGACCTCCTGCAACGACCTAGCGGCAATGCGACGGCTCGAGGGCTCCAGCGATGGCCTAGGAGGGTGGAGGGAGGCACGACGGAGCTTTCCAGAGCTATGGGCAGGACTGGGAAGGCCTGAGATGCCCTCCCCACCTCTAAGCTTTCTAGAGGATGGTTGGAATTATTTTCCTATTTTGCTTAAGTTTTTGATTGAAGGATTAAATGGGTATTGGGCTGGATTTGTGCATGACAGTGGGTTTTTGGGTTTTAGGATTTTTTAGGTTTTTTTTTTAGGTTTTAAGGGATTTTAGGATTATTTGTTTTTAGGTTTTTATTTGGATTTTGTGATTTTAATTAAATTTTTGATTTTGTGATTTAGGGTTTAATTAATTGGTTTTAAATTAGGGTTTTTTAGATTTTAATTAATTTATCTTAAATTAGGATTTTGGGTTTAATTAAGTGACTTTCAATTAGGGTTTTTAGGGTTTTGGTTTTTGTTTTAGGCTTTAGGTTTTTTATTATTTATTTGGTGATTTAATTAATTTATTTTAAATTAGGGATTTTAGGGTTTTATTATTTTAGGATTTTTTGTGATTTAATTGGATTAAAATTTTTATTTGAGTTTTAATTTAGATTTAATTAGTTTTTACTTGACTTAATTAAGGATTTAGTTTAAATTTGGTTTAATTGGTTTTTGCTTAGATTAGGGTTTTTATTTAATTAGATTTAATTTTTTTAATGGATTTTATTAAGTTTCACTTGTTTAGCGTTTTAATTAGGATTTTCACTTGAATAATTTGGATTTTAAGTAGATTTAAGTGGATTTTATTTAATTTTGGTTTTAATTAGGGTTTTTACTTGATTAATTTGGTTTTTTAATAGTTTTAATGAATTTTATTTGATTTTGACTTTAATTAAGGTTTTCATTTGATTAATTAGGATTTTCACTTGATTAATTTGGATTTTAAATGCTTTGAATGGATTTTATTTGATTTTGACCTTAATTAGGGTTTTAAATGTTTTAAATGAGTTTTATTTGGTTTTAATTTTGATTAGGTCAGAGTGGACTAGTGTGGCCTGAATGGGCTTGTGTGGGTTTGTGGGTTTAGGGTTTTGGTGGAATTAGGGTTTAGGATTGGTAGTCACAACCAGAACATCTTTCTAGAGGAGTCTACTGTAAAGTGACTACAAAATCTAGGTGTCTACATGTTTTAAATTTAGTTTACTTAATGAGTATGCTCTTGTTTAAATCCAAAATATCTTATAAATATATTTTCATTATGGAGAAAATTTTAAAAGTAGAGACTAAGTCTTAAACAGTTGCTAGAATCCTAACAATTTAGTTTGAAATTTTAATTTTAAATAATTTAAATTTTAAAGATTGACGTCTATAATAGTAGTGACTACATTAAATAGATTATTTTATTGTCTTTTAATTGATTTCTTGCATCGACGAAAATAAAATATTTGTGGTTGTCACCACTACATGCGGTGACTATATAAAATATCTAATTTAAAATTTTAAAAAATTAGATTTAAATTTAAATCTAAATAATATCTACATATCCTCCAACGAAATATGACATTGGAATATTATATAAAAAGACCCATAGATCTAGAGTTGATGGCGGGGTCTTTTTGGAGGAAGGGTTTAAGAGGGCTTTTAGAAAGAGGTTTTTTTAGGAGAGGCTTTTTAGAGGGAGGTTCTGGGAAAATCTAAGAGAGATAGAGGGGAGATTCTGAGAGATCCATAGCTATATTCTACCAAATTCCTATGAGAAAGCCCAAATCCAAAGAAATCGTGCCCATTCTGAGTGAGACACGTCTCTGGAATTCTGTCCACGACATTGCTTCCTTAGTCCCATGTCACGTAACACAAGGGTAAATGTAGTATTTGTTTCAATATTTTTTTTTAAACATTACAACATTTCCTTAGATAGAACATTACATTTGCATGCGGAGAACCACCTTCGGTTAGTATTAATTTGTTTATTTATATCGTTCGTCATTTTCGTTACATTATTTACTACACATTCGAGCTAACCTAGATTTGTTTCATTTGTTTTAAAGGGAAGGAATACATTACGTAACATGAGAATGCTGCTGGACGACATCCTATCGTTGATCTAGTGAACCAAGGATCCACATTTGCTTCTCCTAAAGGTACATTGTCAACTAGCATTGTGAATCCAAAAGTAGCGATCACAAGTGTCATCGATGAATGTGAAAGCATCAATGTCATCATCAGCATACCCCAAATCCACATGCCACAGGACTGGCTATCACAGTGGGATGGTTTTTGAGCTAACCCTTCGTACAACGTGAGTATTCCTTCTTTTTCTATTTATTTTCTTAGATTGAGGTGTTATTTTAGGTTTAAAGGTCGTGCATTTAGGGTTTCACGACACCTAGACCTTTTATTGGGTTTTTTTAATGATTAGAAAGACATCCAATTGTAGTTATCGCTGATATAGCCGACGAACTTCGACACCTCTTTTAGCACCAACGACATCTAAATTAGGATTTGTTCATGTTGTCTTTTTAGATCTGCACTAGTAAAAAAAATCCTATTGATTTGTTCTCTTTTGGATTTTATTGATTTCTAGAGTTTTGTTTGCTGTCCACCGATAGAGTGGAAACTATTTGATTGGTGTAGACACCCTGATTTTGCAATCACTTGGCAGCAGACTCCTTTGGAAGATGCTCTAGTTGCAACCCCACCCCTAAATCCTAAACCCTTAAGACCACATAAGCCTACTCTAACCTAATCAAAGTAAAAACCAATAATCAAGAATCAAAACCAAATAAAATCCACTTAAAAACATTTAAAACCGTAATTAATTAAGTAAAACCCAAATTAAAATCAAATTTAAACAAAATTCACCTAAAACACTTAAAACCCTAATTAATTAAGTAAACCCCTAATTAAAATCAAAATCAAACAAAATCCACTTAAATCCACTTAAAATCCTAATTAATCAAGTGAAAAACCTAATTAAAACCAAAATTAAATAAAATTCATTTAAAACATTTAAAACCCGAATTAAAACCATAATTAAGCAAAATCCACTTAAATCAACCTAAAAACTTTTTAAATCGTAATTAATCAAGTGAAAATCCTAATTAAAGTCAAAATCAAATAAAATCCATTTTAAACCACTTTAATCCATTTAATTTCAATAAAAACCTAAATTAAACTCAAAACCCTAAAAAAAAACCCTAAAGTCACTTAATTAAGTTAAAAACCCTAATTTAAACCCAAAACTTTAATTAAAATCCAAAAAACCCTAATTTAAACCCAAAGGTTTAATTAAAATCCTAAAAACACTAATTAAACTAAAAACCATGATTAAAATCTAAAAACCCTAAATTAAACTCAAAAATCTAATTAAAATCTAGAAATCCTAAATTAAACTCAAATTTCCAAGTAAAACCCAAAAACCCTAATTTAAACTAAAAACTCTAATTAAAATCCAAAAACCATAAAAACCCCTAAAATAATTAAAATCCTGAAAATCCTAATTTAAAACCAACTAATTAAATCACAAAAAAACCTAAATTAATTAAATCACAAAAAACCCTAAAATAATTAAAATCCTAAAAACCCTAATTTAAAATCATTTAATTAAATCCAAAAGACCCTAACTTAAAATCACATAATTAAATTCAAACCCCTAAAAAACCTAATTTAAAAACAATTAAACTTCAAAATCACAAAATCAAAAATTAATTAAATTCACCAAAACAAATAATTAAAAAACTTAAGACAAAAACCAAAACACTAAAGCAAAACCAAAAACCAAAAAAAAAAAAACCAAAAGCCCAACTACCAGGCCCACTCACAGCCCAATGCACCCATTCATGTTTTTCATTCAAAAACATAGGTGCTGGGAAAAATAACTCCGGCGAGCAGTTCCTCCTTCCTCATCGCAACTGCATCCACTCTTCTTCCCCACGAAAACCCAATTGCAAGTAGGAGTGGACACCCAAACCGTCCAAATCGGTTAACCGAACCATTTTTAGCGGTTTGGTTTCGTTTTTTCAAATTTAATGGTCTGGTTCGGTTTGAAATATCTCCAAACCGATCCTTATGGTTCGGTTTGTGGTTTTAAGGGTGGTTTAACCGAACCGAACCGAACCGAGCCGAATATAATATATATATATATATATTTGTTATTAAATATTTAAAATATATAAATATATATAAGTAGGCATTTAGGAATTAGGGTTGAGTGAACGACGCCTTAATCCTTTTTTCTTCCCTATTCGTGAGTTGGGGCCGCCGCGGTGCCGTCTGTTGAGTGCTACCCTTCTCTGGTTCTCCCCCACGTCGTCGCCCGCTGATCTCGCCTCTTCCTCCACGTCGCCGCCCGCTGATCTTGCCTCTTCCTCCACATCACCGTCGATCTCACCTCTTCCTCCATGCTGCCACCATTCGAGATTTTGAGGTAGACTCGCTCCCTGCCTCCCTCTGGAATCCCTTATTTCTTCCCCATTTGCGAGTGCTGCCCGAGCCTCAGACCGCCGTCATCCTCCTCCCTCTGAAAATTTGTGTAAAGATTTCTCATTGATTATGCAAAAAGAATTTGAGATGAGTATGATGGGAGAACTTACATTTTTCTTAGGATTACAAGTAAAACAAACAAATATAGGAATATTTATAAATCAAGAAAAATACACTAAGG
>JAMKQA010034739.1:0-13149 GCA_024699735.1 Posidonia australis | reverse complement strand
TTTAGGGTTTTATTTAATTGATTTGAAATTATGGTTTTAAGTTTTAATTAGGGTTTATTTAGGGATTTTGAGTTAATTAGGGTTTATTTATGGATTTTGAGTTAATTAGGGTTTTTTGGGTTTAATCAGGGTTTTTGGATTAATTAAGGTTTTGAATTTTTATTAATTAAGGTTTTCAATGGATTTTCACTTTAATTAGGGTTTTACTTATTTAATGGATTTTAATTTTTTTTCACTTGATTAGGGTTTAAAAATTTGATTAATTGCGGTTTTATTGGATTTTAGGTTGATTTAAGTGGGTTTTAAGTGGATTAGGGTTTTTGTTGGATTTTAAGTGGATTTGATTGGATTTTTCTTGATTAGGATTCTTATTAGGGTTTTGTAGGATTTTAGGTGGATTTTAGCTGGATTAAGTGTTTTATTTATTTTTCAGTGGATTTTAAGTTGGATTAAGTGTTTTATTTATTTTTTTTAATGAATTTTAATGGGGTAGTGTTTTACTAGGTCAGGTGGGCTAGTGTGGATCTGATTGGGACCTATATGGACTAGGATTTTGGTGGTCGTGACCAGAGCATCAACTGGAGGAGCCTGCTGCCAAATGAGCTCAAAATCGGGATGTCTATAGCCGCATAAATGCTTCTAAAAATAAGGAAGAGCAATCCAAGGCTATGGAAACCATTCATTGACCATTAGTACATAGCAAACCGAATAACAGGCTATTGAGTGGTTCAACTTGGGCTCCAAGCCTAGAGGAACGATCCATGCCACAATCCAATCCAGATCAAGTGTCAAATCAGAGAGAACTGACCATCAAACCCTGATGGCCGGGATTGTTTGGCGACAGAGTCGACATTAAGTATTCAAGGAATCAACTGTTCCACTTAACCCCAAGAGGAATACAGTACGGTTCGACGATACTGTTTACATAGTTGGAATGATTACTCTGAAGCTAGGTACAAGACATGGAAAGGATCTTGCTAATTCTACAGGAAGAAGACCGAGGTCGAAAGTTGTGGTTATAACCCCCCAATACTCCACCATGAATCGTCATGTTTTGCGATTCATCTCTCTTGGATTTACCAGAGATCCTATTCTGATCTCGGTGGGATGAAATTGCTGGTGTCCTCGTTCTTGAGCTTGAGCAACAGAGCCGTCAGCATGTCCTAGATGAAGATACTGTCCCAAAGAGGGTCAACCAATAGGCAGCCAACATGCCCCTAGATGACAAGGGAGGTTGTCACCATAAAGGCATCTGACATGCCCCTGGTGTACGGTATCCTTTACTAGATCTTTAGCCAAAGAACAGCTGACATCCCCTTGATTGATGAAGGAGGTTGTCACCATAAAGGCAGTTGACATGCCCCTGGTGTACGGTATCTTCTACTAGATTTTTAGCCAAAGAGCAGCTGACATGTCCCTGGCTTAAGAACTATCACAACCTTGCAAAGTGAATGAATGATAATGAATGCAGGAATGGTAGTGTCACATTATATCACCCTCAAAATTTTGGAATGCTAATAGCACCTGTTATGAGAAGAGGTGAAGATCTCGATTCACAAGACATTAACTGGACTTCTAGGCTGTTGGTGGCTCTCCAGAATTGGTAATTCTGTAGGTTAGGCTCCGTGTCAAACTCTTGGGGACTTAACCTACTTTTTAACTTTTGACTTGTTTCTTTTCTCCCTCTTAGGCTTGTAGGCCCACTCTAACCCATGTTTAAGGGTAATGGGCATCCAGATTTGGGAAGAACTACTAGAATTGTGAGGGGTGGCTAGTCCCTTTGGTCATTTAGATTCTTTGGATGCTTGCTTCAACTCCTCCCCAAGGTATGTGATAGAGGTAGAGTTGACCTACTTGCCTCTCTCAATTAGGGCTAGCTTTTGTCTTCGACTTCTGTCTCCCTTATTTCTTTTGTGCCCTCGTGGACATGTCTATTTTTCTTTTGGCTCACACTCACACTTGCCCCTATCATTTTATCTCTCTCTGGAGGTATAAGTCCCTATAGGAGTTTGGACATATTGCTTGACCATGGTTGGGTGGTGGCTCCCTCGCCTGCTAAAAGGTCTAGGTAGTATCAACTGAAGAGGCGTAATCCCTTCTCAAACAGGATAGCCATTCCATTTTTTATCATCAGGATGTGATGCGGATGCACTTATGGATGCATGTTTTTTCATTTTTTCATGTGTTTTTTGATGCAATGCATGCGTAATGGGTGCAAAAAGGAAAAGAAAACATGAGTACGAGATGAGGCAAAAATGTGTGAATAGAATGAAAAAGCATGTGTGAATGCAGCTAAAAAGCTCTGCAAGGCAAGGATGCTGCTCTATAACGCCCTGATCCCGAGTACGCTACTAAATCACAGTATCACAAGCACAATTACACTAATTACCGAAACATTAAATAACTGCAACTAATGCTCACTTTCAGGATCACAATGTGCGGCTAGAAGCTCCAACTCCTGCACCAGAACTCGACTGCACGCGGTTTGCACCTGAAAACCAACTAAGCACGCGTGAGTGACATCTAAGTCACCTAGTATGCGTCCCAAACACACAAACCACAAAACTCTCGGCAAAACCATAAAAACTCATTTCTTTTATTTTTTTCGAAACTTGGTTTTCTTTTCAAAAATCCTCTTTTCTTTTACTAGAAATCATTTGAGAATTAAATCCCAAATCCATGCACTTTCAAAAGCCATGTTTCTTTCCTTTTCTCAAAACATTTGGAACTCATTCCAAAACCACCTTTTCTTTCAAAACCATACCTTTGCATTTTCCTTTTAAAATCTTTGGAATTCATTTTCTGAAACATATCTTTTTCAATACTTGGCATTTCTTCCCAAAATCACATTTTCAAATTCACATTTCTAACCAGATCCAACCTAAAACACAGTGCCTCACGGGCTCAAAACCAAAACGTAAATACTGGCTGGCAACTGGTAAAACACCATCCTCATTTCATTTCAAGATTTTAGGACTATTTCATTAGTCCAATCCTAACCAAATCACATTTCCATTTTGTTTATTCATTTCCACTTTTCTTTACTGTTGTTACCTTCATCAGGGGTAACCAGGCACACAAGCAGTAGGTGAGGACATCCTTCCCCTACCATTCAGTACTACCGTGGTGAAATTTTCCATGCGGGATGTCACCACCATGGCCAACCAGCCTCAATTTCATTTTCATATGTGCACGGGGATACGTCTCTGTCTGACGCCCCATTGGTGACCCGAATAACAAGGTCCAATGACCCAGGCTCAGCCTACACCGTCGGTGAACCGAACAGCTAGGCTTAAAAACCTAGGCTCAGCCTACACAGTCACGAGCTCGGCGACCCGAACAACTAGGTATAAAAACCCAGGCTCAGCCTACACCGTCTCAAGCTCAGCAACCACATTATTAGTGTTCCATTTCAAAACTCTTTAAACTTTCTTTTCAAACCATTTTCCATTTCATTCTTTTCGTTACAGGACTCTGTTTCCTTTCAACACTTGGCCCTCCACTGGGGTCCCAACTCAAGCCATGAAAACCATGCTTAAAATCATAAATTGGGTCTCATGCACAAAACCACACAAAATCATCCTTTTCATTCATTTATGGGATCAAAACCAAAAACCACGCCCAAATCTATTTATTTGGGTTCCACATTCCTCCATGTCATTACACGGGGAAAACATCATGAACACATTCTCAACATACCATTAAAACCATTATCCTTCATTTAAATTCACAATTTATGCATACCAGGTTCAGGGCAAAAACAATAGACCAAATCTCTAGATTGGTATACCGAAGATCCCTGGTTTGGTATACTGAAAAACCCTGAATCGATCGACTAGGTGTTTTCGATTTGCCGAAACTAGGTATCTGGCTTAATCTGATAGAGATTCGGTATGCCGAATCGCCCGAAACTAGGGCACCTCCCCTATTCGGAATGGCAGAAATCGCCCAAGGTGGGAGTCTCAATCGAACCCTCCAAACCCACATCAAAAATTTCCATAAAATCATAGGGCGTAGACCATTGAGTCTACTTCAAAACCACTCAAACCATTCATGATTCCATCCTCCACACAGTTCATACGAAAATCATAAGGAGAAAGGGGCTCAAGAACGACTACTATAGCCTTCAACCCCAAAATTTCATTTCCCCCACAAAAACCAATCCTAACCGCATGTATCTATATTCTCAAGCTATATAACACATTACCATTCATTTCATGATTTTTCCACAATTTTCATGCATTTTACATCATTATTTTCCAAGGAAGCAATAACGAGATAAAGGAGGGATTGCGTACCTCTCCGGCAGCCTACGTGACTCCAGAAAGTTCACCGCACCCCGACGTCGCCTAGGAGAAGCTCTGGTGAACCACGACCCCCGGTGGAAGCACCCACACGTAGACCCTCCTCCTCCCAGCTCGCGTGCCCCTACTCTCTCCTCTTCCGTTCCATTCTCGTCACGCTCTCCCTCTGCCAGCTCCTGCGTCCCTCTCTTTAACTCTGCCACCACACGCATGGCACCAGCCATCCATCCCGTCAGAAGGGACGGTAAGGCACGGGCCTCCGTCGCTGGTGGCATGGGTGTGGAAGAAGAGGATGAAGAAGACGGAAAAAGGGTGGAAGGGCATGGCTAGTGAGAGAAAGAATAAAAAAGGGAAGGAGAAAAAGAAGGAGAGAAAATGAGGAAAAAACAGGCACACAAATTGAGGCGACTGTGCATCCTCAAACCGGACTCTACATTGGTCCCAAATCACAAGCAGGTGCTTAGAAAGCCAACCACAAGCTCACACATCCAAGAAACAACAGATTATCCATTAATAAACCATTTAAGTAATATCACAATCAATTACATGGTTTACAATTAAAATGGATAATCAGGCCCAGATGTCACATCCTACCCCCTTAAAAAAATTTCGTCCTTGAAATTCAGCTCTAATAAAACAAGTAGGGGTACTATCTCTGGATGTCCACCTCGCGCTCCCAGGTAGCCTCCTCTATACCATGGTGTTGCCACTGAACTAACACCAATGGAATCAATTTATTCCTGAGGACTTGCTCTTTGCTGTCTAGTATCTGAACTGCATTTTCAACCATAGACAAGTCCTCTCGCAGCTCCTCAGGTTGCACTGGCATCACCTAGGACGCATTGGCCAAACACTTCCTTAACATAGACACATGGAAGGTGTTGTCTACACCTGCCAACTCTGGAGGCAGATCTAGTCTATATGCCACCTCACCAACCCTCTTGGTAATCTAGTATGGTCCGATATATCAAGGGCTCAACTTGCCTCTCTTACCGAACCGTGTTACACCTTTGGTTGGTGAAACCTTTAGGAAAACAAAGTCTCCTACCTCGAATTCCAGAGGTCTTTGCCTCCTATCAGCATAGCTCTTCTGCCGACTCTAGGCAGACAACAACCTCTTCCAAATCAGATCCACCTTGCCCTCGTACTACTGTATGATCTCAGGCCCAACTAAATGTCTCTCACCCACCTCACTCCAGCAAGTGGGTGTCCTGTAGGGTCTACCATACAATGCCTCATATGGTGCCATACCAATACTAGCGTGGTAACTGTTGTTATATGCAAACTCAATCAGAGGTAAATGATCCTCCCAGCTACGACCATAGTCCAAGGCGTAGGCCCTCAACATGTCCTCTAGTGTCTGGATGGTCCTCTCTGTCTGGCCATCCGTTTGGGGGTGGAAAACAATGCTAAAATTCAACACTATGCCAAAAGCCTCCTGCAGAGCTCCCCAGCATCTCGATGTAAACCTCGTGTCTCTATCAGACACAATAGACACTGGGACACCATGCAATCTCACAATCTCGGCCACATACAACTCTGCCAGTTTTACTAAGGAAGATTCACCCTCATCAGCAAGAAATGTGTCAATTTTGTGAGGCGATCCACTATCACCCACACAGTATCATTCTTTCTTCAGGTTCGTGGCAAATCCATCATAAAGTCCATCGACACATTTTCCCATTTCCACATTGGCACGTCTAGAGGCTGCAAAGTCCCTCCAAGCTTTTGGTGTTCTACCTTCACCATTTGGCAGGTTGCACACTTCACCACATACTCAGCAATCTCTCTTTTCATCCCAGGCCACCAGAAGTTCCTTTTCAGGTCTTTATACATCTTGGTGCTCCCTAGATGAATAGAGTATCTGGAGTGGTGGGCTTCATCCAACAAACTATTCTTGATTTCTTCTATCTGAGGTACTTATAATCTCAAATCATACCTTCAACCCACCGTCTACCCCTACTGAAAAATGAGGGGCATTACTAGCTTCCAGCTTCCTCCAGTTATCTAACACAAAAGAATCATATTGCTGTGTTGTGACAATAGCCTCGATCATACTCAAGCGAATAGACAAATTAGCCAGCACTACCCTAGTAGGTCCCTAAGACTGTATCCGAGGCCTGCACTCCACTAGTCCCTTTAATAATTTCCATTCATGGATCATCAGACTAGCCATAACATGAGTGCGTCTGCTCAGAGCATTTGCAACTACATTAGCCTTCCCCAGGTGGTAGGACAAACTGAAATCATAATCCTTAATATACTCCACCCAGTGCCTCTGTCTCAAGTTCAAATCCTTTTGAATAAAGATGTACTTCAGACTCTTGTGATCTTTGTACACCTCAAATTGTTCGCCATATAAATAATGCCTCCAAATTTTCAAGGTGAACACAATAATTGCCATCTCTAAATCATGGGTGGGATAATTCTTCTCATGATCTTTCAATTGGCGCGAGGCATACGCCACCACCCTACCAAGCTGCATCAACACACACCCCAAACCAGTCCCACAGGCATCACTATAGACTATAAAACCGCCACTCCTAAAGGGCAAAGTCAAAACTGGGGTCGATACCAGACGAGCCTTCAACTCATTGAAGCTCTCCTCGCACTGCCAATCCATGCAAAGTGCACTTCCTTCCTAGTCAATTTGGTCAATGGTACAACAATCTTGGAGAAATCCTGAATGAATCTCCTATAATATCCTGCCAGGACGAGAAAACTTCTAATCTCAGTCACTGTCTTCGGTCTGGCCCAACTGCTCACAGCTTCCACTTTGGCTAGATCTACCTTGATGCCTTCTCCTGAAATAATATGACTAAGGAAAGACACCTCTTCTAGCCAAAACTCGCACTTGGAGAACTTGGCATAAAGCTGATGCTGCCTCAGCGTCTCCAGTAGTATTCTTACGTGCCTCCGGTGAGTCTGAACATCCGGAGAATACAGTAGAACACCATCCACAAAAATAACCACAAACTAGTCCAAATAGGGCCAGAACACCCTATTCATCAGGTCCATAAAAGCAGCCGGAGCATTCGTCAACCTGAATGGCATAACCAAAAACTCATAATGACCATAACGGGTGTGAAAGGCTGTCTTCTGCACATCTGGCTCACTGATTCTCAACTGATGATATTTGGATCTCAAATCTACCTTGGAAAACACCGATGTCCCCTGCAACTGGTCGAACAAATCGTCAATCTTGGGTAGTGGATACTTGTTCTTAATAGTGATCTAGTTCAACATCCGGTAATCTATGCAGAGCTGAAGTGAACCATCCTTCTTCTTCACAAATAGAACTGGTGCTCCCCAAGGTGAAACACTGGGGCGAATGAACTCTTTATGCATCAGTTCTTGCAGCTGATTCTGGAGCTCCCTTAACTCAATAGGTTCCATCTAGTACGGAGCCATGGAAATAGGACCTGATCCTGGCACCAAATCAATCACAAACTCCACTTCCCTGTGCGGTGGCATTCCAGGTAATTCCTTTGGAAAAACATCGGGATATTCTCTCACCACAGGCAAGTCCTGAATCCTAACCATAGGCGAAGTAGAAACTGTCACACAGGCCAAATAGCCCACATTGCCTCTTGCCAGATGATGATAGGCCTTGAGAGCAGAAATCACTTTCCTGGGCTCACCTGGTCTGGTGCCCTGTACCATACACCAACCTTGGCCTGGACACTCTGCCAAAACTCTCCTCTTGGCACAATCTTTCACAACTAAATGCTGTGCCAGCCAATCCATTCCTAGGATAACATCATAATCCTACATATCCATCAGGATCAAGTTGGCCTGAAAATTCCTATCTCCCAGTTGAATATCAACTGGTCTCAAATATCTCCACGCCAGACTGTGTTCTCCCAATGGAGTGACCACATCTAGGTAGAATGACAACCTGGCTGGCCTAGTCCCGATCTTAGAAGCAAACAACTCGAAGACGAAAGAAAATGAACTCCCAGAGTCGAACAAGACTGGGCCATCCGATCAGCCACAAGGAAAGATCCTATAATCAACACACCATAACCATAATCATAATAAGGAATAGAGTCTATTACACATAGGATCTATTATTATAGGACAGGACTCATCAAATACAGTTGTGCTAGTTCTCACCTTCTACCACCTCTCTAGATGGACCAGCATCTATGGCAACAATGGAGAATACTCTCCCTTTGGTAGGCTAACGTGGCACATCTCTTGCTGGCTTTGGCTGACTGGGACAGTCCTTCTGGTAATACCTGTACTTCCCACAGTTGTAGCAGACTACTCTGTCTAAATTCCTCTGCCTATGCCAACATTGCGCTGCTACATGCCCCATCTTGCCATAGACATGGCATTGTCCCATCTGTGGGCCACTACTAGACCTGGCATGGCTAAAACCCATACTCTCTTCTCTACCAGACGTAGGCCGTTGCTTCTGCTACTTCCCAGAGCTGCCAGAACTCCCAGAACTTGGCGCTCCCATCACTGATGGTAGAGAAATGGAGGGTCGAGAAACAGAAGGTCAAGAAAGAGACTTTCTCCCCTTCTCCTTCTTGGGATACTCCTCCTGAAATAGCCTACGATCATCCTCATAGCGGCTTGCAAGCTGAATAGCCTCCGCTAAAGTTGGGCATCTGAAGCCAATAACTTTGGATCTCAGCATAGGGTTCAGTCCCTCCACAAATCTCTTGGCTCTGTTCTTCTCAAAAATTGCAACTTGAGAGAACTGCTCTAACTGAAGGACAGACGACTCATACTCAGCCATAGATAGGCTACCCTGCTTCAGGTTCCTAAATTCTCTGTCAAGCTTATCCCTCTCATGCTCAGGGAAAAACCTCTCTTAGAATACCTCTCAAAACTCGTCCCAAGAGATCATCAGCAGGTCCGCATTTGGAAATTTGGTGCGGCGCACTGCCCTCCACCACTGATCCGCTGCACCTTTGAGTTGAAATACTGCGATTTGGACCCACTTCTCTGCTGGACACTCGATCCCCTCAAGGATCTTCTCCACCTCTAGGAACCAAGCCTCACACTCCTTTGGTGTGCCGCGCCCATCAAAAGTCGACGCGCCAAGTTGGTGGAACTGCTTGATCCATGGGTCTCCCTTCGCCTCATCCTTGCTACTGCTGCCAAAGGACTAGGCGAAACCCCGCATCATCTCGCCAAATTCTCGTCTCATCCCCCTCTAAGCACTACCCTCTCCAATCTCGGAGTCAGGTACAGGGGTCTTGCCATGACTGCGGCCTCGGTGAGACATCTTCCTGCTAGTACCACAAAACACAACAATCCAAAAATTCAGGTGCACGACTCTCTATTGTGCAATCCTAGGGAGCCACTAGACTGGACATCACCAAGTCGATGCACTAGGTGTAACCTTAGCTCTGATACCAATCTGTAACGCCCCGATCCCGAGTACGCTACTAAATCACAATATCACAAGCATAATTACACTAATTACAGAAACATTAAATAACTGTAACTAAGGCTCACCTTCAGGATCACAATGTGTGGCTAGAAGCTGCTCCTGCACTAGAACTCGGCTACACGCGGTCTGCACCTGAAAACGAACTAAGCACGCGTGAGTGACATCTAAGTCACCTAGTAGGCGCCCCAAACACACAAACCACAAAACTCTCGGCAAAACCATAAAAACTCTTTTCTTTTATTTTTTTCAAAACTTGGTTTTCTTTTTGAAAATCCTCTTTCCTTTTACTAGAAATCATTTGGCAATTCAATCCCAAATCCATGCTCTTTCAAAAGCCATGTTTCTTTCCTTTTCTCAAAACAATTGGAACTCATTCCAAAACCACCTTTCTTTCAAAACCATACCTTTGCATTTTCCTTTTAAAATCTTTGGAATTCATTTTTCGAAACATATCTTTTTCAATACTTGCGATTTCTTCCCAAAATCACATTTTCAAATTCACATTTCTAACTAGATCCAGCCTAAAACACAGTGCCTCACAGGCTCAAAACCAAATCATAAATACAGGCTGGCAACTGGTAAAAACACCATCCTCATTCCATTTCAGGATTTTAGGACTATTTCATTAGTCCAATCCTGACCAAATCACATTTCCTTTTTCTTTATTCATTTCCACTTTTCTTTACTGTTGTTACCTTGATCAAGGGTAACCAGGCACACAAGCAGTAGGTGAGGACATCCTTCCCCTACCTTCCTGCACTACCATGGTGAAATTCCCCGTGCGGGATGTCACCACCCCAGTCAACCAGCCTCAATTTCAGTTTCATATGTGCACAGGGATACGTCTCTGTCTGACGCCCCATCGGTGACACGAACAACTAGGTCCAATGAGCTAGGCTCAGCCAACACCGTCGGTGACCCGAACAACTAGGCTCAAAAACTTAGGCTCAGCCGACACCGTCACGAGCTCGATGATCCGAACAACTAGGTATAAAAACCCAGGCTTAGTTTACACTGTCTCAAGCTGGGCAACCACATTATTAGTGTTCCATTTCAAAACTCTTTAAATTTTCTTTTCAAACCATTTTCCATTTCATTCTTTTCGTTGCAGGACTCTATTTCCTTGCAACACTCGGCCCTCCACTAGGGTCCCAACTCAAGCCATGAAAACCATGCTTAAAATCATAAATTAGGTCTCATGCCCAAAACCACACAAAATCATCCTTTTCATTCATTTATGGGATCAAAACCCAAAACCACGCCCAAATCTATTTATTTGGGTTCCACATTCCTCCATGTCATTACACAGGGAAAACATCATGAACACATACTTAACATACCATTAAAACTATTATCCTTCATTTCAATTCACAATTTATGCATACCAGGTTCAAGGCAAAAACGGTAGACCGAATCTCCAGATCAGTATACCGAAGATCTTTGGTTTGGTATACCGAATATTTTCGACATACCGAAAACCCCTGAATAGGTCGATCGGGTGATTTCAGTCTAATGAAACCAGGTATCTGGCTTAATTTGACAGAGATTCGGTATGCTGAATCCAGTTCGACAAGCCGAATAGCTCGAAACAAGGGCACCTCCCCTGTTCAGAATGGCGGAAATTGCCCAAGGTGGGAGTCTCAATCGGACCCCCCATACCCACATCAAAAATTTGCATAAAATCATAGGGCGTAGTCCATTGAGTCTACCTCAAAACCCTTCAAACCATTCATGATTCCATTCACTACACAGTTCATACGAAAATCATAAGGGGAAGGGGCTCAAGAACAGCTACTGTAGCCTTCAACCCAAAATTTCATTTCTCCCCAAAAAACCAATTCTAACCGCATGATATCTGTAGACACCCCGATTTTGACGTAGTTCATTGATAAGGCCTCATTTGTTGCTTTGGATATGGCCAACCTTTGGACCAATCCTAAAGCCCGCAGCAAGCCCGCAGCCCAGTTAGAAAACCAGACCAATAAGGGAAAGCACCGACCTAGCACACCTAGCTAGCACACCGACCTAGCACACCTAGCCAGCACACCGACCTAGCACACCTAGCCAGCACACCTACCTAGCACACCAACCTAGAACATCTACCTAACGCACTTCCCTATCACACATAGGTGGCGCACTTATCCAGCGCACCTCCCTGGCGCATAAGGCTGCGACTGCTGGCTTTCCACCTTCCTTGGCTGTTACCTCCAGTTGCGAATGTGCTGTGGAATATTCCAGGCTCTTCTTCTGCGAGGCCCTCCATATACCCGTAACTCATCCATGAGAGATCCCTATAAAAGGACCCCCATAGGCACCGTTTTGTAGAGCCACAATAGGAGAAACAAAATCCTGAGAGCTGAGAATTCTGAGCAAAATCCTTGCACCCAGCCATTTTCCACCCTAAAACCCAACCTCTGCACGAGCTGTTCCATCAGTCCAGCAGCTTATTTGCATTCCCTGGAGCACCCCCTTGCATCCTGAAGCCTTCCAAAGCAACGAGGTTTTCTTATTTGTGATATTGTAAGAGGGAACACATCGAGAGGTAGGTTTTCTACCTCCTCTTCGCTTTCTTCTAAATTTCATGTCAGAACTTAGTAAAAGCATGCTTAAAATCTTATGAATGATCTGTTTTGTTCCATGTTTTCAATATTTACATGATAGCATGCTCGCTTTCTTTGCAAATAATCTCCATGCTAATCTTTGTTTTCATTTCTAGCATGAGATCAGCATAAGCATAAGTTTTATTGCTTCCTCGCATATAACACCTTGCCATGCACCCATATCTACCATATGCACGTAGAAGCATACACACTTGATCATCATATTCACATGTTTTGATTCAGATCTTGCTGATTCTTGAATGTTTTACGTTTTCATGCATGAACCCATCATTTGTTTCGATTTCAAATGCTTTGTTTTCATGATGGTTATTGATCCTGCACTCGCATCATGTGTATTCCAGTTTTATCATGGCATGAGTCTTTTTAGCACTTGCATGAATCCTCCTTGCATCTTTAGCGGGTGGGATCTGGATTAGGTTACAGTCTGATCCAGACTCCTTGGGACGCACCAATCAGGCGCACCCCACCCGCGCACCAATCTGACGCACTCTATAGGCGCGCCAGACTGGCCAGAGATCAGAGCACCTGCATTCTTAAGCTTGTTTCTTTCTGATTGGATTCTCTGGTTTATCGAGATATCACCTGGGTGTTTTTTCAGCATTCAATCAAACTGTTTTCCATTTTGTTTTCTCTGCTTTGTACTCAGTTCCAGGCTGAATCTAGTAGACTGGTTGCACATTACTCCTTTGTGAGAATCTGATGCATCAGTCCATGACCCAGTGGCCTAACTGGGTCTTGCACCTTTCATATAGCTTCAATAGGTTGGAACCTGTGTGAGGCTATTGGCCCTTGAGCACAGGGTCCATTTGCATTT
>JAMKQA010034738.1:0-14430 GCA_024699735.1 Posidonia australis | reverse complement strand
ATCATGTTTCTGAAATGAGATTTAAAGGAGAAAGAGGAGGTAGAAAGCCTACCTCTCAAGATGTTCCTTCTTGAAATATCAGAAATAAAGAGATCCTTTTTACTTGGAAGGACCAAGGGTGTTTTGGGATGCAAGGGAGTGCTCCAGAGAACGAAGATAAGCTGCTGGAAAGAAGGAGAAACTCATGCAGGAAGCTGGCTCAGAACAGTATGGCTGAATTCAGGATTTCTAACCTCTTGATATGGTTGCCTATGGGTGTCCTTATATAGGATTTTCTCATGGGTAACTCATGGGAATGGGGTGAACCTCGCAGACGAAAAGCTTGGAAGATTCCATGGCATATTCGTTGCTAGAGGTAACAGCCATGGGAGGTGGAAAGCCAACAGCCCGTAGCCTGCGAAGTGGTGTGCGCCTAGGATGTGCGTCGGGTATGTGCGCCTAGAATGTGCGCCTGAAAGGTGTGCTAGGTAAGTGTGCTAGGGAGGTGCGCTAGCTAGGTGTGCTAGCTAAGTGTGCTAGGGAGGTGTACTAGCTAGGTGTTCTAGGTAAGTGTGCTAGCTAGGTGTTCTCCCCTACTGGTCTGGTTTTCTAATTGGGCTGTAGGCTTGCTATGGGTTTGGGTTGGATCAAGGGTCAGCCCCCATCCAAAGCAACATTTGGAGTCTTATCAATGAGTCACCTAAAAATCGGGGTGTCTACAGATGCCCCTCCCAGAGCGAGGTCGAGGTACGTGAGGAACCTGGAGCAATGCTCAGGGTTGACAAGATACCCCAATTTTGAGGTTACAGAATGATTGTGTTTCCTATAGGCGGTAAGTCACTTATTCGGTGGATGCACCGAAAGTCATGACCTGTTGCCAAATGCAAATGCAAATGCAGAATGCGTGCACCTACTGATCTAAATGCTAGGGATGTAATGCTAATGCGAGATGCCAATGCAAGAACCTATGCTGAAAGTTGATGCGAAACTAATGCTAATGCAGAAAACACAAACAGAAGAAAACACTGGCAAGAAAATGATACGTTGTCGGACTCATTAGCCGGATTATGAGGTTATCAACCCAAGAGACAGGATACGACAAGCTAATCAAGCCCAGCCAACCCGGACGCCTGACAGCGTGATGGTTGTCAACCGAGTAGTTGGGGGTACCAGCCCAAGAAAAAAGGGGGGGCATGACAAATAGAAAATTTGTCCAGCAAAACAGGGCCCGGTCCGCACGGACCAAAGGCGAACAAAGAGATTTTGCGCCCGCGAAAACTTAAAAGAGAAAAACAAAAGGACCTTGACTGCCCAATCAGAGGGTCCAACAACCAGATTCCACGCCCACGAAAATCCAGAAGAGAAAAGAAAAAGGACCTTGACCGCCCGGTCAGAGGGTCAAACAACTAGATTTCCTGTCCAGGGAAATCCGAGAAAAGGGCTAGGACCTTGACCATCTGGTCGAAAGGTCGAGCCACGAGATTTCCTACCCTAGGAAATCCGAGAAAGGGGCTAGGACCCTGACAATCAGGTCAAAAGGTCAAGCCACGGGATTTCCTGCCCATGGAAATCCGAGAGAGCAAGGACTTTAACCGCCCAATCAAAGCCAAGGAGCTGGATTTCGCGCCTGCGAAAATCCAAAGGAGCAAAGGACCTTGACCGCCCGATCAAGATCAGCAAGCTGGATTCCATGCCCGCGGAAAACCAAAGGGGCAAACGACCTTGATCGCCCGGTCAAAGTCAAGCAAGCTAGATTCCGCGCCTGCGGAAATCGAAAGGGGCAAACGACGTTGACCGCCCGGTCAAAGTCAAGCAAGCTGGATTTCGCGCCCGTGGAAATCTAAAGGGGCAAACGACTTTGACCGCCCAGTCAAAGTCAAGCAAGTTGGATTCCGCACCCGCGGAAATCCAAAGGGGCAAATGACCTTGATTGCTCGGTCAAAGTCAAGCAAGCTGGATTCCGCGCCTGTGGAAATCCAAAGGGGCAAACGACATTGACCTCCCGGTCAAAGTCATGCAAGTTGGATTCCACGCCATCGGAAATCCAAAGGGGCAAACGACCTTGACCGCTCGGTCAAAGTCAAGCAAGCTGGATTCCGTGCCTGTGGAAATCCAAAGGGCAGAACGACATTGACCGCTCAGTCAAAGTCAAGCAAGCTGGATGCCGCACCCGTGGAAATCCAAAGGGCAGAAGGGTCTTATCCGCTAAGGATGAGATCCCAGAAAACAAAGCGATAACTCTAGGATTATTCCCCTAAAAGGAACTGCTATATGCTGATGGTCGAGGTTGCGGTGCGAAGACTGGCACTCCTGTCGAGATGCATGCTCGAATTTCTTATTTGCTGTGATTCTCCAAATTACTTGCAAAAGGTGAGGACTTATGTGCAAATATCCACAACTTTTGGGCTCTACTGTAAATTGCCCAACCAAACTGTTTTTTGACTGCTATACTGCAACTGTGCGGTGACATTTGAGATTTTGCTGTATATAGAGAAATGTTTGCTTCAAATTAAGCTTCCCACGTCCTTGTGGACTGATTTGCAATTTTACAAAACGTAGGGGGTTTTCTGCAAATTACCCAACATGGTGCATTTTCTAAGCTCCATGCTAAAAACTGCATACTCTGCATCGGGTGCATAAACTGTGAGATGATAAGGGCTGGAACACAATTGTCACGGTCATTTTGCATTTCTACACCTTGACTCATTTCCTACGTGGGCCCCACTAACTAACTGTCATAACTGTCAAAAATATTTCTCCTTGTTGCTTGGAACTGTAAGGGGCTGCTGTTGTTTGGTTATGCATGTTTTTTTTGCTGTTTGGGTTTCATATCTCTAAAGCCATCTTGCAAAAAAAAATTCCTTCCCCCGTAAGACGAAACGCCTCTTCCTCTTCTTCATTCTTCCTCTGAAACCCAACGAAACCCCTCTCCCTCTCTTCTTCTCAGCAGCGGGACCACTCCTCCTTCCTCCCTCACTCGCAGCGGTAGTGTGCGAGAGGTGCGCTGACAGAGTGCTCACTATTGGTGCGCGCGTGAGTCGTGTCGACGTGGTGCGGAGCGGTTGCTGCGACGTCACGGTCGGCGGTGGCATGGACCAAACCCTCCAAGACTGGCTGGACCACGGTTTGCCGACGAATGTAAGCTCTGATCTCCCCTTCCCTTTGCGCGTGCTTGCATGCCTCCTCTGTTTCGGGTAGTCGACGGCTGGAGGGGTTCCAACGGGCAAGGAGCGGCAGGCTCGTTCCGTGCAGGTCGCGACGGTGGACTGCGGGTTTGCCTGCAGTCGCGGCTTGCGGGCGTAATGACTGGGGGTTCCAGCGGGCTGGACTGCACTGGGGCTGTAGATTGCTGGGCTTTGCTGTTGCGGCGACGGGCTCTGGCGGACTACATCGCACGGTGGCTGCCTGGGTTTGGAAATGCAGGCACGCCAGGTGAAGGCGTGGGTCGCGGAGTGACGGTTGGCTGCCAGCGATGCTCCGGTGGTGCTCCGACGAGCAGGGGTGATGAGTTAGCCGTGAAGCTGCGTGCTTATATCATTCAGACCACATTATTTCTGATTTTACTGCTAATTGCTCTGCATCAAAATTGCTTGATAGCTTATATTTTACAAATACAACAATCAAGCGCTGCTTTACAACTACATGCTTGCATTTTGGCCATCATATGCTACAACCTTCATTAAAATGCCCTACATTTTGCTATTCTGCCAATGATTGTAATGCCACATTTGATTTTGACATATTCTGCATTTATCATGTTGGTTATTGCTGTTTAATTCTTGGTCTGACTTTCTTTTCTGCAGGATGACTCAGTTCCTGAGGCGGGAACCCCATAATCTTCGTGGGACATGCCTTCTAGCTCTCGTTCCAGATGACGAGACAGTTCTTCGAGGTCGCGGGCCTCTAGCAGCTCGACTCCTACTATCCCTGCTGAGGTAAGCCCGAACTGAATATTAAAAGGGTATTCAAATTCAGTGTTTTCTGACAAATGCATTTTCAGGAGTCCGGAAATTTTGATGGGCAGTTGTTGAGCAACCGTCACATCTGCGAGAGTCCCAAGTTTGGGTAATTCTTCTGCTTTAGGAAGCATTATCAATATAAATCGCTTTCTGCTTTTGACTCGGCTTTAACTCTATGCTTGATATTTTCAGGAAGGGGATGCTAGCCGGATCATGCGATGCCAATGGGGTCTGATGCTCGAACATTTCCATCCTCTACCGGAGTTTCTGCAGGACTTCCTCCACCACCGGTCTCCATTTGGTGGTTTGTTGCATCTACCCATCATCCATGGCCACTACAACTTCTTCCGAGCCTTGGTAGAAAGATGGAGGTTTGAGACACACTCCTTCCATTTTCCCTTTGGTGAGCTGACTGTTCTGCCTGATCAGTGGGCTCTACTGACAGGCCGTCCTTTTGGTGACGAGCCCATTATTGGTGAGACCACCCACGGCTTCCACCTTGCGCCTGCACATCTTGGCCATGTCCCTCCTAAGCCACCTAGGGGAAGCATATGATCACCGTAGGGTGGTTAAGGGAATGGGACAAGTTCTGGCCCAACCCTGAGCCTGATAGTGAGGAAGTAGATTTTGTACTGAGGCACTTTTACTGGAGCTGCTGGCCTTGGTCTTCTGCGATTCGTCGGCCTACTGTATCCATGCTGACTGGATTGCATATCTGACCAACTTGGAGCACCTAGATCACTATGACGGGGCCGGTGCTAGCAACACTTGGTTGATCTGCGGGCTCGACAATGTGGTCAAGCTTGGGCACCGCTCTTATGTAGGGTTATACCCTCTACTGAATGTAAGTATTTGCTTCTGTTACGTTGCAAAAAAAATTTCTTTTATGCTTTATATCTGATAAACTGACTTGTGCTTGCATTTACAGTACTAGATCATGGAGCACATCACCAGGGGGCACTGCTTTGGCTGCCTGTGGGACAAGCTCCTACCCCTTCCCCGCCAGTGGGTTGAGCCTGACCACTGGGATGCTGCTGGGGTGTTTAGCTATGAGTCCTACCTGTATCTGCTGGACCTGGTAGAACGCGAGGATGTAAGTCTCCTTCTGCCTTTTAACTTTGCATGCCTATTGTATTTTCTTTCCTTACAATTTCCTGTTTCTGTAACAGGTCCACCTATGCCCATTTGCTCGATATGATGGCTTTGACTGGGCTCCCTTGAACTCTGGTCGCGTTCTGAGGGATAAACAGGTGAGATTTTATTGCATGAAGAAGTCGCCCAACTACCTCCCAGGGCATGTGCGGCATCAGTTCTCTTATGTATTCTGCATTCCTGCCCCTCCTCCTACTGACATGGATCGCTTGGCTACAACTCGTTCGGTTGCTAGAAGCCGGCATGCAGCTGCCATGGCTTCTCAGGATAGGTACATCCTTCAAGAAGTCAACTACACAGATTACCTTGCTTGGTACAGGCGTGTGGGGAAGCCGTACCTGTTCGAGGAGGCCGTGCGGGATAGCCAATGCGGGATGTGGTATGTGTCTAGCTCGGCTCAGGTACAGAATTTCCATTTCTGCTTTTCATTGCTTTCGCATGGACTATGATAATCTGACATTTGCTTTAATTCATAGGGCTTCGAGGAGCAATTTGGGGCCTTCTATGCTGACATCCGCCGGAAAAGGGTAAAATTCTTATTTTGCAACCTGCCTTATTGACTATATCTGTCACCTCTATTATTTTGCAGGAGCTGCGCTGGCGCAACATCATTAGGGTATGCTTCTCTCTTCTGCCTCTGCCGCCGCTATAAAAATTCTTATTACTGACACAAGCTTGCTTTTGGAGCAAGATTTTCCTGTCCAGAGAGCGAATGTTGCCAGCAGCGGGGATTTCACAATGGAGGCGTCTAAGGAGGATTGTTCAGACACCGAGGTTACCCAGGCAGTTCGCGACTCTGCTCCTCGTTCTCAGGCTGCCGCAGCTACTCAGTGGTCGCGCTGAATCACTCGACAAGGCAACAGAACCTTGGCTGAGTTCTTTCAAAAGGTGGCGTCCGATGAGGAAGATTCGGTGGAAGAGTAGCGTCATATGTAATTTTGCTGGAAACTCTGTAATAATACTTGCACTTTGTAACATTTTCTAAAAATGTATAAGAGATCCTCTGATTCTGCGATGTACCCTTCGAGGTTTTGTATGAGCAGGTTGTATGCAAACAAATATGCCATGCAGGGTTAAACAATTGGCACCGATTTTGGCGATGTCGACATTCTGAACAGGTGCTACTGAAATTTTCTGTCATTCCGGGCGCCACCTAGGTTCACCGCCTCGATGCGCCACATAGGTGCGTCTGTAAGTTGCGCCTCCTAGGTGCATCTCCAGAAATGGTGAGTTTCGTTTGCTATTTTTGCTGAACCCTTCCTGGTCTTCTATATAAGTCCGCACCCCGCGAGAGACAGTGCCATCCTCTCTGCAAAAAACTCGGCGACAATCCTTACTTCCTCACCTCTGCTCATTTTGATCTTCCTAGACGCGAATTCTGCATCACGATGGTATGTGTTTTCTCTGTTCTACATGTTGTCTGTCACTGGTCTTTGCAGATTTGCTTGTTTTCTGTTACATGCCCTTACAAATTTTGATCACTTCCTGCTACATGTCCTTGCAGACATTGCTTGCTTCATGTCTTTGCCGATTTTTTCCCTGCTACGTGTCTATGCAGATTTTTATTTGTTTTCTATTACATGCCCCTGCAGATATATTTTTTGCTTTTTATACTGCTTCCATGGCTGCAGACTTCGAACAATGTTTCTTGTTTTTTGCATATGTTTCTTGTATCACCATGCTAGATCGCTATAATTTTCCCCTGTTTATGTCAAGTTCCGTCTTTTACTTCCATATTTGGTTCAAATCTGTGCCTGCAAAACTATCCCACCATGGTGACCCCCAGGCATTGCTCTGACGCCTTGCTTGGCTGGATTGATACTTTAGCAGCCGACGACCGGAAGCAACTCCGGATTTGGGGTATTTCTTCTTCCCTCCTGAGTATAGCCAAAGTGGAGGTTAACTGGCATTTGCTATGTGCCATGGCTCGATTCTGGAAACCAGCCCTACATGTTTTCCACTTTGGGAAAGTGGAGATGACTCTAACTCTGGAGGAAGTCAGGTGAATCTGTGGCCTGTCCCCGTTCATGTCCTCGCCAATGTTTTACTGCCATGCCAGTTATGTACACATCGTGAGCCGACTCACGTGTATTGCCAAAGAGGTTTGTGAGGAGAAGCTCATCTGTAAGGATTGTCCTACACCCATGGTACGCCTGGATTACTTCGATTCAATCATTGGTTCCCGCTCCTCCATGGGTACCCTGTGGCTGCATTGCTTTGTGTTGCGCTTTATTGGGGAGCTGGTCTTTAGCCATGGTCGGACGACTGTGACTATTGAGGTAGTAGAAATAGCCTGGGCAGTAGTGGTTCGAGAGATCGACTTGGCCCCTATTCTGCTTGCCGAAACCTACGTCGGCTTCGACCGGGCGTTAAGGCGCTCCCGCCACTTCTATGGATGTGGCGCCCTGGTGCAGGTAAGCAAATCATCTGTCAATATTTAATAATATTTTGCTGTGCTTTCATTAACCATGGTTCCATTTCGCTAGGTTTGGTTTGCCGCCCATATGGGAATGAAAGTTCTGTGCCCTCGGCCTTCCTCATTTGAAGCTTATAGCCGCACCCATCACTCGAGGTCACTCCCGGGGGTGCATGAGCTGTGTGACAAGCTATGGAATCTCGATGCGGATTCTGTGACATGGTGCATCATATCCTCTGCATCACAAAATTTTACTACCTTCTTTAACGCCACAGACATGCGACTCGTGGTCCTCCATGGATTCTCTGGTGGCGTGGAGTATCATCCCGTCCGGGTCCTTCACCAATTCGGCTTCTACCAGGACTCCATAGAGCAAAGCCCCTGCCCAGATGGACTGAAAATGCATGTTGCAGGCTCAAATGCGTCTACTACTGAGTTGGCCCGACGAATGAGTACTGGTATAAAGTCTTCCAATCTTGCCATCATGAAAGGCTCTAGCTGCACACCTAGGTACAAGGCTGAGATAAGGGATACGTGGCCCTTGAGCGAGATTCCGCCTAGTGGCACCAATTTCGTGGAGGCTAGCAGTTCAAAGAGGCCCCAAACTGAGTAACAATATTTGTATTCATGATAGGGCATAATAGAATTGATGTTGCTTTGCATTGTTTACTGACTCTTGCAAGTCTATATCTGCTAATCAGGATCAATTTAATTGGCATGCCCCTGATTTCAAATCCCTCCATTTTAAGGAAGTGACTATCATACCCCTGGTCGAATGCTTGCTTGCTCAAACCACCACTCATAAGGCAGCTAACATGCCCCTAGTCGAAATGCAAACAAAATGCCTTGCAATTATGCTTAATTAAAAATGTACCCTAGCTAAATGCTTATACGACTCATAAGGCAGCTGACATGCCCCTGGTCGAAATGCAAACAAAATGTAGAGAAATGTTTAATTGATATATTGGTGCCTTCAGCGCCAAGGAAGCCTGTTTTGCTTGCTATAAGAGGTGATACTGTCCTCGACTCATGTGATGCTAACCTAGGCACTTAGGTTTTTTTGTGGCTCTCCTTCAGATTTATGGGCCTCATGCCGAAGTCTTGGGGTCCTATATCTACTTTTTTGAGGATTCATTTTTTCTTTTCTCCCTCGTAGGCATGCTAACTGACCCTACTCCTGCTTGAAGGTAATAAACACTTACATCGAGGGGGTTGCTGCTATTTCTGTTGTGCTGAAAGGGGTGGCTAATCCCTTTGATCATATAGGCTTAGTAAGTGTGTGCTTCGACTCCTCTCCAAGCTATATGGTAGGAGTAAGGTTGTTCACATGCCTCTCTCAGTGAAGCTCAGCTTCTGTCTACTACTTCTGTCTCCTTATGTCTTTTATGCTCCAATGTCCTGTGTAATTTTCCTTACTGCTCACTCTCTCACTAGACCTAACATTTTAACTCCCTCTCGAGATATAGGTCCCATGGGAATTTGTACATTTAGCCCATTCTTCTGAAATCTCTCTCTCACATCCTAAGCTTCTAGGGTAGTGGCACATGAGGAGGACTTGACAAAACTTTCGTAGGCAGGCTCCCAATTTTCCTCATTGGGCAATGATGATGTTATGCAAAAAAGGAAAAAAAGAAGTGCAGGAGATTATTTATGCTATATAATGATGCATGACTCACGGTGCAAGGCATTAGGATTGACCAAGGGTCACTGATAGTACTTCTTTAAGTAGGAGGCGTTGATAGGCTCTGATTGCTCTGCATGGTCCATGCCTTCAAGAATGACTGCACCCCCTGACAAGGCCTCCTTTTCAAATGCTGGGTCAGTGATGTCCACTGAGATGACCTCCTCTGATTCTACGCCCTGATATTGCTTAAGGATTGTCACAGTGACCTTTGTGTTTCTATGCCGACATTGCACTACTGCTTCTGCTTTCCCCTCCAGATGATCTGAGGAGCTAAAAGTTTCTGCCTCCGATGCAGATGCCTCTTTATTCTTGTTTCTGCTAACCGTACAGGATTTCGTCTGCTGGCGGTTGCTCTGCTGTAGACTGGTAGGGCCGCCATTTGTCCCACTCGTGCTTGCTTCATGATTCTAATCCTCACCCTCAAGGTGAGGCCTATTTTTCCAATACCAACTAGACCCGCCTCCCGGCTGACAGGAGATTAACTCCAATGGTCTAGTATCCCTCTCATCTGTTTCTTGCAGGACCATAATTGAAGCTTGGTCCAGGGGTGGTACTGGTAAGTCTACTGGTGATGCTGTAGCAACCGCTTTGCCCTTCCTCCTGCGGCCATGCTCTGCTATATCTTCTTCAAGCACGTCTAGCTGCTCCTGAAATAATAGGTCCAGATCCCTAATATCATCATCTGAGTCTGTCTCTTGGACTAGAGTCTGAGCTGCTGACTACTCTTCCTGCTCTCTGCTCTACATGACACCCTGCCATATACTCTATTGTTCTGGCTGGCTGTTATTTTGATACGAACCCTCTAGGCAGATCCAGGCTGGTGAAGCTGACACTGCATTGGAACTACGGTTCAGATCCATGATGCCTGTGCTAACAAAGTTGGATAAATCTCATGGAATAACAATCCTGGAAGACTTACCCCGGTGCTGTGATCGCTTCCTCTGACTACTTCGCTTGTAACCCAAACTGTCTTTCTCAACCCATTCTTCGACTTCGATCGGCTCGACGATTCCCTCACCGTAAAGCCCAAGAGGTGATCCTTTCTCATATCCCCATTTCCGACACAGGTTGTCGATCATCATGTGGGGGTTGCCAGAAGTGACCAAATGGTTGGCAAGCTCTGATGGTGGAATGAAATTAACCGATTCAAACCGATTAACCCGAAAGAGAACATCGGTTGGCTTAGGCTTGAAGTGTACAGTTTGTGGGGTTAGAGCTGAGACAAACTCAACCTTCTCCATGTCTTCTACCAGGACAACAACGACGTTGTCATCCCAATAGAACTTAATCATGCGATGGAGGGTTGAAGGAATGATTTTATGCTTGTGAAGCCAAAGGCGTCCAAGCAAGAGATTAAAAGAAGGTTCAATATCAACGACGTAGAACTCCACGTCGAAGCAAGCGGGGCCAATGGTCAGGGGAATGATAAGAATTCCAAGCGCATCATGATGTGTATTATCAAAAGCTGTCATCCCTTTCACAGTTGGTATAACATCCTCGACCTTGAATCCGAGTGCATTTGCTGTGCGCAAGGGGCAAACATTACGGCCTGCTCCATTGTCCACCAGTTTGAGGGCAATGCGGAAACTTTGATATTGTGCAGTGATGAACAAGGGAGAGTTGTGATTGGTGCTAGAAGGTGGTAGCTCTTGGCTGGAGAAAGAGATGACCTGAGGTGCATGATCATCCCTACCATATTCTCTAGGGTAGCAGGCTCTACAGACTGGGATACACGGGCTGCCTGAAAGACCCTAAGGAAAGCTTCGCTATGCTCGGCCGATGTATGGATTAGGCTCCAAATGGAAATATCGGCTCTAACCTTTTTCAGCAGGGCGGTGATGTCAGCTGAAGGTTGGCTACTAGTGGTTGGATAGGACGATGTTACCCTAGGCATAGGCGGTTGAGGAGAATGTGCCTGGGATTGGGCAGGGGTTACTACTATAAGTGTTGATGGCCTAGATGACTCGGCCTGCAACTGGTTAAGGACTTGGGTTAAGGGGTTAGGCCTGGTGGCTGCGGGTTTGTATACTTTACCCGATCGCGTCACCTCTGCACACATTCCTGCGGCATAATTGTGAGGAACATGATGCGTGTCGCGGGTCAGAGTAACAACAACTGGGGGACGGGCTGCTAACTGTACAGGTGAGGTTGAAGGATTAGGGCGAGCAGGGGTATTTACCTAAGGGCGCTGGTAGTACTGGTGAGGGTGTTGGTGGATCCGAGGGCGTGCTGGCTGTGCTGGTCTGGATTGGGGCAAGGCTCTCAAATAGACTGGAGCTGGCTGGGGATGAGCTACAGGTGGCACCTCAGGATTCTTCGACTCAACAACAGGACGGATCATAGAAATAGATTCCTCGACATTATCAAGGAAAGAACGATACAATCGATGTGGAAAAGGAGAAGATACATCATGAATCAAAGAGGTGGGACATATAGGAGAAGAAACTGACCCAGAAGGAACAGAAGAAACAAAATTAACTCCCAAGGAACCTGATGCTCCCAGAGGCAGATGTTGCGGCAAAGGTTGACTAACTATGCTAGGGTGTGCTGGCTGTGCCTGCTGTGCTAGGTGTGCTGCTGGAGGATGTGCTGGGGCGGCTGCCTGGGTATCAATTACAATGACCTTCTGGTCAATCAAATCCTAGACAACGTCCCTGAGTGTGAGGCAATTGTCAAGAATGCATTGGCATTGAACCAGGTTCGTAGCAGATTAGGCAGAGGACGTACCTCCAACAACCTCAGCAAAGATGCAACTTTAGGGAATACCATGCTCAATGGCTCCACTAAAGGGGTGTAGTGGCGTCGGTCATGGCGTTGTCGCTTCGGCTGTGGATGCACCAACGGTGGGCACGTCCTAGCCGGTGGGTTGGGATACACTGGTGTGGCAGTGGGGGTGATATGCGATGCATGCTGTGCTCTAGTGTAGGCGTGGGTGCATAAACTACTTGGTGCTGCGGGGGCGGGCGGACATCTGCTGGAGCAACAGGGGATGTAATGTAAGAGATGGTATTCATGGAGGTATCCCACCTCTTGGGTGGATTGGTGTTGGTGTTGTTGTTGTTGCTGCTGCTAGGGCCACCATGTGAGGCAGTGGCCTGATTGGCAAATGCAGAGAGCGCTGGAAAATGGCTGACGCGTAGTGAACTCTCAACACGGGCGCCCACCTGAAGCGGTGTAGTGAAAGTGGTGACAAGCTGAATGCTAAGTAGAGCCCCGACCGCTGGCTATGCTCCCTGGATCACTATCTCAATAGACTCCTGATCAAAGGGTCTATCCTTGACTTGTGAAGCCAAGGAGCGCCAGCGTCCAAGATACTCTCCAAATGCTTCTTGGGGCCTTTGCTTGAGAGCGACTAGGTCCTCTCGCTTGGGGACTAAGTCGAGGTTAAAAAAGTATTGCTCCAGGAATGCCTGTGTAAGGTCATCTGAAGTCCTGATGGTGGCCATGTTGAGGGAAGTGAACCACTTCAACGCGGGCCCCGTGAGACTCTTCTGAAACAAACGGATTAACAACCTTTTGTCAGCTTGAAGTTGAGCGAGGTCTCCGCAATAGGCTTTGAGGTGGGCAATTGGGCAGCCCCTACCATTATATTTCTCGAATTTCGGGATATGAAAATTCGCGGGGAGGGTCGCCTCTGGGAAATAACAGTGGTCCTGGAATTGGTAGGACTGGCGGTCCACACCTTGCACTTCCCGGATAGTGCGCTCTAGATCATTTACTCTCGCGAGGAGTGCATCTGCAGCTACTACAGCTGTGGACTGTGTAGTAGAGGCGGGTGTCGCGTACACTATATGGGTCGCCCCTAAGTGCTCCTCTAGATCCACCATTCCGCCATCTGGTGCTTCGGCAGGATGGCCAGTGTACCCGTGCATGGGTGTAGTGTGCTGTGGGATGAAGGATGAGGCCTGTGTGTGATAAAAGGGTGAAGGAAAAGCAGTTGGTGGTGCAACTAGTGTTGCAGAATGTGGAAGCAGGAGTTGTTGGACCGAGATGGTGTCAACACTCATAGATGGTAATGCTCCCGCTGGCCTAGGGGGCTAGCCACTAGATAGGAGGGATGCATGCTGAGGTGGGTGTTGTGCTGGTGTAACAGAGGGTAATGCTAACACCCCTATTGCCGGAGAGACAAGGGATGGCGACGGCTGTGGTGGGAGTGCAGTAGGTGCAAACTATGGCCCTAAGGCCGGTTGCACAGGCAACTCGGGAGCAGGGAAAGACAAAGCTGAGAAAAGATGGAGCGCCAGTGCTAATCCCTGCAGTTGCTGGGTGAGGGCCGACATCTATTGCAGCTGTGCTGTAGCGGGATCATCGCCGGTGTATCCGACAGAAGGAGGCAAGACAGGGGAAGAAGCAAAAGGTTGAGATCCCAGTTGTCCAAACTGGGGAGTAGCTACTACTGAAACAGCCGCAGTAGGAGGTGGGCTAGTAAACACATAGCCCTGGGGAGAGACAGGCTCGACTGCCGTGGCCCCAACAGCTGGAGAAGACCAGGTAGGTGATCCCGATGGCGGGTTTGCCACAGGAACACGAAAATGAGGTGGTGGAGGTCCTCCAGAAGCTAAGGCAAAAGTGGAGGCAGCAGAAATAACAGGAACAGACACATAGGAAGAGTGTCCCGAGACAGGGACCTCCTCCTGGACAGCAGGGGAAAGGGACTCGCCAGCATGCTGGGCCATCACAGATCGCGAGCGAGTGAGGATTGGACTGCAGCTTGGATGAATAGGACGAAACCTAGGACGAGCTATCGTCGGAAGTGATGAATAACTCAGGGAATGTGATCGAATGTAAGGTCGCAAACAGAATTAGTGAAAGGAAAAATCTTGAGCTCAGGTTGAGGAAGCTCACAGATCAGAACTCCTATGCACAAAAACAAACAAATCAGCAAGATGCAATGATTATGGTGGTATGCAATGCGAATGCATGCTTCTAGTATGCACTCTCTCACCAACTAGGGGTGTCCTATCAAGCTATCTACTCCGGGTTCACACACTAGGGTGAATAGGTCTCTGACTCAAGGTTAGAAATAATAAGGTCCCCGTTCTAAATCCCAGCCAAAGCATAGGTTGTGAACGAGTGGTGTTTTCGGAGCCTTGACCTCTGCCAAAGCAGTAGGCTGTGCCGCTTTACTAACACCGACACGACCCCAGTTAAGGGGGAACAAGCCCGATTTTCCATCCTATGCCAAAGCCATTAGGATGAACCACCCGAGCATGTCTTTCGCAGACTGTATAGGTAAGCCT
>JAMKQA010034737.1:0-10644 GCA_024699735.1 Posidonia australis | reverse complement strand
CGAGTGATTTTATATTACTACAATCACAGCTAGAATTTTTTGATAATCTCTTGCAATCCCTGGTTCTTGATTCCAGAGATGATATCTTGAGCTGGTTGCCATCTAAGGATAAAGAATATTCTGTGAAAGCTGGCTACTGTATATTAAATGATGGTGGATTTCGTTTTCCGTTTTACAGAAATATTTGGGAATGTAGCACCCCACTAAAAGTTAAGTTATTTTCTTGGTTAGTTCTGAAAAATAAAAATTTGACAAAAGAAAATTTAGCTAAAAGAGGTTGGAATGGCCCTATGTTATGTGTCTTTTGTTCTGCACACATTGAGAATAATAATCATATATTTTTAAACTGCTCATTCATAAGACATGTTTGGCGATTTTTCTTATCTTCAGACTTGTATCTAGGATATTTTTGTGTTGCAAACTTATTCTACTTCTTACCCCCTCTTAAATTAGAATTAAATTTGCATGGTTGGGCGATTTTACTTCAAATTACTCTCTGGTTGATTTGGAAGGAAAGGAATAACAGGATTTTTCGTAACCTTAGTAAATCATATTCACTTATCATTCATGATATCACTTCGCTAATGCATTTCTGGGTAGAAACTCTTGTTTCAGGCTTCGAGAAGGAAGAACTCCTTCAGTTTACTACAGCAATGGCCTCACAGATGGTGGAGCAAGCCCCTTCTCTTCCCTCTTCCTCTAGAAGCAATATGGAGGTTGTGCTTCCAAGCCTGGATTCTGATAATATTCATACTACGGTTGAAGAATTTGAGGACTAAAGGGTTCTGCTACCTGGAGAGCATCCTATGCATAATTACTTTTCTAAACTCTGTCTCTATTAATGGGTTCTAACTTTGATTCAGTCATATTCGGAACTTTTGGTTCCAAATTTTGTGTAATATTGACAATATGGAACTCTATTTGGCTTCTATGGCCTTAATGATATTTAATATAACCGTTTTAAAAAAAACAATTTTTTTTTAATGCAAATGATTCCAATGACAAATTTATAGACAAATATTTCTAAATATTTTTGTCGCAACACATGTAAAGTCATGTGTTCCTATTTTCTAATAAAGCATTGTTTCAACGTCTTCACCATTTTGGGATTTTTCCCCATCTGATGTTGCCATGCAAGAATTTGAACCTACAATTTCTACACACTTGTTGGCCTTCCTCTCCAGCTGGGCTACTCCTTTGCAAGATCCCAAATCTATCAATCTTAAGTAAGATGTCAAGTATAATAAATCATACAATCATTGGTACAAATTGATTTAGTACAATGACTAATATAATCAATCTAACATCTCCTATGCATACAGACTGAAATAATTAAAGTGAAAACAAATTCTAAGCAAAGAATATTGTTTTATTAATATACAAGCACATGCCACCAGAGGGCTTTTTTTTTTTTTCTCGAAACGATAGTAATATTAATAATTCCCAGTTATGAGTCCACCACCAGAAATAACAAAATCAAAGTCCCAGATAATACAAAATTGGTAAGGATCCTGAAGATCCTGCTAAGTCCAAAATAAGATTAGCCAATATCAATACAGTTAGGCCAGAGAGTATCCAAAATTATACAGTTCAAATCCCAGTTCAGATGAACAAATTAAAACAAGATCAGGAGGAATGATCTTCAGAATTCCTGGCTTCAGCAGAAGCATTTGCTGAGAAAATAGGAGTCCCAGGATTAAGATTTGCAGAAGATGCCCCTATATTTGATTGGTCCATACTCCAAGAATTTTGCATATCTGTGATAGATTGCATTAAGACTTCTCTTTGAAAACCTGTGCCCAAATTTACTACCCAAGCATTCATAAGTGGAATAATATGAAGTAAAATCAGCCTACATGAGTTAGAAACACTATGAAAAATTCTACTGTTTCTCTCTTTTCAAATGCACCAAACCACAGCCGAAATAAGCACATACCATCCATGCTCCGGTATTTCAAAAACACATTGGGGTTTATAGCTGAAGAGATCATTCATATGATAATGTACAGGATACATAAGGCTATTGACAAAAATTTCCAGACAGATGTTGCAAAAGAGCAGTGGATAAACAAATGTGACACTGTTTCCAGGTAGCAATTACACATAGGACATATTTCTTGGCCAATCCATCCTTTTTTTGTAAGGTTGTCCCTTGTTAATATTTTATTAGACACAACTAGTCAAGTAAATAATTTAACTTTTAATGGCACACAAGCCTTCCATATGGACTTATACAAGTGGAATCTCAGCCCACCATCATTTATAGCTTTATAACATGAATTAACTGTAAAAGACAAATGATGATCAGCTTGCCAGTAGATTTTATCTTTTTCCATTTGAAGTTGGAAACCAGATAATAGATCTGCCAATTGATTCACTTGTAAAAAAACATTTTGCTGATTAATATGTTGCTCCAGGTTGCTTAGAACTTCAAATAATCTATGAAGATCACTCCCTATAAGATTCATGACCCTTTTCACAGAAGCCTTTTTATATTTTGCTATTTTATACAAATCCGGAAATTTGTATTTCAGGGGGGAGCCATTAATCCAGTTATTTTCCCAGAAAATGGTGTCCTCACCATCACCCACCTCTATAGAAGTAAAGCAATTAAGTATGGTAAAGCAAGACTTAAGTTATTGCCAAATAGGAGAGCATTTTCTATCTGATAAATTAAGCAAAGCCCCCAACCCAGATCTGACACATTATTTGGCTATTAATAGAGTGGGCCATTTTAAATTTAGGGCACGGTTCCAGAGCTTCCATAGCAATTTACATTTAAGGGCCATGTTGAAATTTTTGAGATTTATAATGCCTCACCCCCTATGCTCTTCGGACCTACATAAGGCTGCCCAGTTCACTAAATGATATCCCTTTTTGGTTACAGGTGTAGATTGCCAAAGGAATCTGCTTCTAAACCGATTAATTTCCTTTTCCACCTGCTTTGGTAGATATAATACTGAGAGGTAGTAAGTTGGAATCACAGATAATATAGAATTAACTAAAGTTAATCTGCCCCCTAAAGAAAGGTATTTAGCCTTCCATGTTGATAACTTATTTGATATCCTCTCTATAACTGGTGTCCAATCCTTGTAAGTTGCCTTTCTATGATGCAGTGGAAGGCCTAGGTAAGATATTGGTAAAGTTCCAACTTGACAACCTGAAATGTTACACCCATGCTCCATTGCAATTCTAGAGATACCCACGCCAGTCAGGGAGGACTTATTGAAATTTATCTAAAGTCCAGAGCAAGTTTGAAAGTAGCAGAGAATTCTCTTAATGTTTATCAAGTTATTTGTTCCTGAGGATAGAAATAAGATTGTGTCATCAGTATATTGGATATTTATTATGTTTGGACCCTCATTTGGAAACTGGATCCCCGAAATAAGATTATTACTTACAGCCAACGACAGCATCCTATTAAGAATATGGGAGACAACTATAAAAAGGAGGGGGGATAGAGGTTCTCCTTGTCTAAGTCTGTTAGTAGCCCCAAAGAATCCTATTGGAGATCCATTTACTAAGATGGAAAATCTAGCAGTTGAAATACACATATGTATCCAAGAAATCCATTTGTCACCACAGCTAAGCCCCTTGAGAGAGCTCAATAAAAAATCTCAATTTACATTGTCAAAGGCTTTCTCAAAGTCTAATTTTAGGATTAAACTAGGGACATTTGCAGTCTTCATATAGTTTAATGTTTCTTGAGCAACCAAGAAACAATCACCAATATATCTCCCTGATAAGAAGGCACATTGGGAGTCATTAATACTATCATTTAGGGAAGGGGTAAACCTAGTGGCCAGACATTTACTAATGATTTTGTGAATACTGTTTAATAAACTAATGGGCTTGAAATCTTTGACACATTCTGCCCCTTCTTTCTTAGGAATTAGAGCAATAAAAGTTTGGTTTATTGGCCTAAGAAAGCCTGTATTAGATATCTGGTGTAATTTTTGAAAAAATTGCAAATAGCTCAGGCTACAATAATTCCCAGAATTCTTGAAAAAACAATAAGGAAAAGCCATCAGGTCCAGGGGATTTGTCTCCAGGCAGATCAAAAATGTTTTTTTTAATTTCTACTATGGTGAATTCCTCCTCTAGCAAATCTGGATTGCTAATCTTTCTAGGTAACAAAGCATCCCAGTTGAGGGATATCCCAAGCCTAGAGCCCTTGTTAAATTGTTTGGTAAAATGGTTTTCAAGCTTTAGGCAGATCAAAGAAAGGGAAGTTAGTGGTCTACCATTGACATTAAGAGCTGAGATTGTGTTTATTCTTCTACGGTTTTTAAATATTCCATGAAAAAAAGCAGTATTCTGATTCCCCTCCTTTAACCATTGGATCCTAGAGTTCTGTTCCAGTATATCTATTGTTCTAACAGAAGGTTGAAATGTTCCATTCTGAGATTTTTCTTGATGTTCAAAGTGGCATTATCAAGTAATTGTGTTTCAGCCATATGATCAATCGACATGATCTGAGATTCGATACATTCTAATCTCTTTTTCCTCTACTCTCTCTTGGGGATTACCCAACTTTTGATATGCTTTTTAGGTTTTTTTATATAAAGTAACAATGGGGGAATCTGAATTGCACATGATATCTAAATTTTCCCAACAGTTGGAGATGAAGTTATGACATCCCTCCAAACCTAACCAAGACTTGTAGAATTTAAAAGGGGTTGGTCCCCCATCCCTAGGTGTGGTGTCCAGCAAAATTGGAGTATGATCAGAGACCACCCTGGCCAAGCCCACACACAAAGTGTCAGGGTAAACATCTACCCAACTATGTGAGATCAGAAATCTATCAAGCTTGACCATTGTTGGAGGAGTTTGAAAATTGGACCAAGTGTATTGGCAATTATTTGGAGGGAAATCCATTAATTGATTTTGATTTATGAAGTCATTAAATTTTTTCATAGCAGGAGATACTCCAAAATTAGATGAATGCTCGAAAGAATATCTAGTAATATTGAAATCCCATCCAATCACTCGATTGGCATTTACTATTTTACTCAAATTTTCTAACTCAGTAAGAAAATCAGATTTAAATCTTGGTTCACATGGTCCATATACCTCAGTGAGCCACCAATCCACCCCATCTATCCTGTTTTTAAGTTTGACAGAGAGGCTATAGGTGGCTAAAGAAGTGGATATTAAACTGCATAATCTGTCATTCCAACCTATTAGAATTCCTCTAGAGGCCCTAAGAGAGGGTAAGTGGGCCCAGTTATTAATCCTTCGTCCTCCCATAATTCTGAGCATAGATGGGGAAAATTCTTCTTCTTTTGTTTCACTAATGATGATTGCTTCACACTTATTCATTCTAATTAAGTTTCTCACTGCCCTTTTTTTCCTACTACTTCCTAATCTCCTAATATTCTAGGCTACAATAATTATTGAAAAACTTGTGTCAAACGAAGAGAAGCAAGGTTCTCCTCCATGTTTTGCAAATTATCAAGGTTAACTGGCTTTAAGCCTTGATCAGCTCTAACTAGATTTAGAAAACTTTTGGTATCATGTATATTTTTTAATTCTATACCAATATTAGTGCAAAAGTTTCTGAACTGATCGTATGAATCCCAGTTTAAAACCTCATTAACTGTATTATTACAAGAAGAATCCTTTATATCAGTAGGCATAGATGTAGAACTATGAAAAGATTCAAAAACATTAATAGAATCATCAGCAAGTTCATGATGAGAGTTGATAGTACCTAGAACATGAATAGGAGTGTCTGGCAGTGAGGGAAGCTTGTCCCCAGTGCCAGAAGCTAACTCATCTTGCTCAAGACAGTCAAGTACCGCCAAGACCTTTTTAAAGTTTGCCAAGGAAATATTCCTTGCCCTAATTTCTTCGTCCACAAAATTTGATGCTTCTGCTAACCCCGGGTCTTCAGTGACTGTAATAGGAACAGGGGGTCCAAAAGTAGTGGGATTTGGGGTTGGGAGGAGCCCAGCAGAGGTTGTAGCAGAGGTGGGTTGAAAAGAGTGAGAGGGACTGGGAGACCTAGTCCAAACATTATTACTATGTTGGGGACCTTTACTAGATTTTCCCTCCCTCCATCCTTGTTGTTTTTGAGGGGTCTGCATGTAGGAGGTAACCACCTAGGGGCAAACGTAGCATGAGTGTTATTCTTTTTGGGCCAGGGAGACAGAGGGGCAGAGGCAGTGGAGGATAAGGGGCATAAGTCCCAGCAATATCTAAATTTTATGGAATATACCAGTCTTCCAAATGCAAAGAACCTGGTGTCAGGGAGTTCCTTCCTAGGATGGAGATGAACCCTAACCTTTGCAAAACCCAGAAACTTGAACCGATCAAGGGAAGTGTCTCTTTCCAGCAATTCAGCAAACTTAGAGACCATGTGGGAGAAAAGGTCAGTGTTCCATAGATGGTGTGGTATACCCTCTAGCCTGATCCAGATACCTTCTTCTTTCAGAGTCTATACAGTGTTGGAGTTTACAGACCAAGGGACATAGGATGCTGGCAGAGTTTGAAGAGTGGAACCATACAGGTTAAGAGCCTCATTCCGAGAGGAAGTGGAAGAGAACTTAATCAGAAATTTGCCTGGGGTGAAATCGAGCACTTCTACAAAGGTGGATGGGGGCCAATTTGTACGAAGGTGCTCCTCCAGGTTGAGCTTCGACAGGTGTGGTGAGTGTGCAGTCACTATCGCACAACAAGAGAGTCCATGCATGTGATCATAGACCGATTCAGAAAGTAGAAGAGGCTTTGAGGCGTGAGGGGTGAGCCCAATCATCCTCTCAGTAGCAGGGACAAACGTAGAAACCTGCAAGAGTTTACAGATAGCTACCGAGTGTGAAGGAGAAGAACATTTGTAGCAAGCCCTGTTAAATCTACAGAACTTTTTCATATGTCCACGAAGCCCACAAGAGAAACATCTCCCTTTTTTCCTACAAAAACTTACCAGGGGCGAAACTCTTCTCCTCCATGTAACCACCTCCCAGGGTCCGGAGGACTCTTCAAAAGCAGGCGATGGAAAAGCCGGAGAAGGCAAAGAGGAGTGTTTCTCCGGGGACCGGTGGGTATCTGCTTGCGTCCAAGAGACTTTACAAGGAGAAGCCAGGGAAGAAAAGCGAGAGCCAAGGATGGAAGGAGGAATTGAAACACTTTTGTTTCCAGTAAGGGGTACTGAAGGGTTTCGTACAACACACTCCTCTCTAGAGGAAATCTCCGTGTTAGAGATACGGGATATTTTCAAAGGAGAGTGCAAAGCGGCGGTGTCAGAGTTCGTAACAGACGTAAAATCAAAAGAAAGTAGGGGAGGTGAACTGCTTTGGTTCACAGAGTTAATTACGGCAGCCAGATTATCACAATCCGAGGTAATAAATCCATTTATCGCATAATCTTGCCGCTTAGCCTTAGGAAATCGATCAGGATAATTAATCGGATTGTAATTGAATAAATTAGAGGGGGTGAAATTAGAGTAATTCCACACAGAACGCGAGGCATCAGCAAGTGGCTCCACGTGACATTTATTACCTCGAGAAGCACTCCCAAGGGGTGCATCTGCTCCGACTAACCGACGATCACCAATCGGTCGGGGCACGACCCTAAATGAAGATGAAGGACAAAAAACTGGGTCTTTCAGAGAAAAGATCCAGTCTTCAGACTCGCCTTCGGACTCCCAAAGCCAAGACAAGTTTTTACTAGGTTGACATATGTCGTTAACCTCAAAGTCACTATTGTGAAAAAAGGACTCAGACGAAGAATCACAGGTTGTATTTCTAGCTCCTCGAAAATCAGAGTAAAATCTCACCTTAAAGGACCAGATCATCCAACAATATCCAAAAGAAAAACAATCATTCAAGATGCATATCGAAAGATTAGTAAAACGATAAGGAAATACAACATATAATCCAAAAGGAAGATCAAAATACAGATCTGAAGGAGAATCACGCAAAAAATATCTCTCTGTTCTCCAGCACTTTTTTATCTCCCCAAAACAAATTAAGGAGGAGAGAAGACGCCCCCAAAGTAAGGGACGAAACCTCAGGGGGATCTGCCGCAGCTCCGATCTTGCCTTAGAGCAAGCCCGCCGCTCGGTAGGCAAAAGGGGAAGAGGAATAGGTGCATCAACTTTAACACATACCTGCGGGCGTATGGAGAATCGCGGGTTTTTTACCTCGTAGGAAACCGATCAACACTGGTGAGGGGCCGGCACAGAGGGGGTTGAAAAAGCTAGAGAGGGATCTTCTTCCTCCTCCTCGATTAGCCGTTGTTTGAAGGCTTGCCAGTTAAGACCGGTGGCCCACTGAAGGAGGGCGCGAGTAGAGCGTCGACGACGCCCCATCCGTCGAGAGCAGGGCGTAGGGAGTCAAAAAGTTTAGAGAGACTATATATTCACAAGAAACTGAAGTTGTCTGGAGTTCAGCCTCTAGAGGGCTTATAGTCTTATGTACGGTGGGTAGAAGAGGAGAACAACGTAGTTGTAGTAGTTAATATCTAGAGAGATTCATCTTTATTTTTAGATGATGAGATCTTTGATCCTGTTCGTTCATCATGAAGATCATCCCATGATTTAGTTTTGATCAAATTAGAAATTATTTTTAAAAATCACTTAAATTTTTTATTTTAAAATTTAAAATTCAAAATCCTTCCCACTCAATTATTAAAACTTAAAAGAAAAAAATTAAGTTTGAAACTAAAACTAAAATTAAAACGTTATGAATCAAAAAAATTGAAATTATCATATAAAAAGGGATATTAATGTGATTCAGTTATCATAAAAACCATTAGTAAATGAAAATAGAAGGAAAATAAAAAATCATAAAACCATTACTACAAAATGGACAGTTTTGCTAATTCAAAACCAACATTTAATCAAAATCATGAAATGTGTTATTAACGATGCATGATGAAGGACTTTAAATAGAAAATATAAAGATGAGTCTCATCTGATAATTGTCTAAGAAAAACATATAGAGAGAAGAACATTATTAGTTTAGTATATAATACACTCAGGTGTGGAACCACATACGGTAGGGTGGAGTATTATTTAATACGTGTATCTTTTTGAAACGATTTCAATAAGTACTTTTGTATTTTATTACTCTTCTTGGATAAAAAACTACACATATTTTACCATATTGACATCAAATCTCCTCTACATCAATATAATATATATTTTAAGAAAAATTACTTATTGGTGTCCCAAGATTTTAACAAAATTCCATTTTAGTGCTTAAGGTTTAAAAGTATTGTTTTAGTGCTTAGGCTTAAGAAGTATCATTTTGATGCCTATGACTTACAAAATAATCAAAATCTTTAACACCATCAAATTTTACGCTCAATTAACCACTATGCCCTTAAAGAAAAAAAGAGTACTATTTTGATGTTAGAGGAAGGAAAGACATTATTGTCTTAAACTTTTTTTTTTTTGGTAAAAGTTTAGATATGTATTTCATCGGCTTTAAATGCCCAGTAAGAAAACATAGTATTGTATAGAATATTACAGCACCGAAGGCAAACAGCCCAAAAATCAATGTCCAAATGATACACCACCAAGCAGACAACGCTGCAATGCTTATCAAAGGAAGCATCAAAGGCCCTCAGGGGGAAGGGAGCCTCTTCCAGAGTCATCAAGGGGCAAAGAGACGGCTCCAGAGGGAATTCTGGAGGAGGAAGGGATAGAAAGGCTGGAGGAGTCAGCTGGCTGAGCAGCAATGGCTGACATAAAGAGCCTCATCTCCTCCTTCTCAAAACCTGCAACAAGGTTGTCTATCCAGAGGTTCATGAAATAAATAATATCACAAATTATAACATAAGCATCACTACAAGAATTTCTGAATATCCTATTATTTCTTTCTTTCCAAATCAACCAGAGGATGACTTGGACCAACATAATCCACCCAGAATAAGGCAAATAGAATTTAAGATTGGGGACAGATAGGAATATATCCGTCACTGAGAAGAATCCAGGGTAAAAAGGTGAAGCTAGCAAGAAATCCCAAATTTTTCTAGCATAAGAACAGTTAAGAAACAAATGATTATTATGCTCTATACTTACTTGACAGAAAGTGCATAGAGGGGACTCAGCCCATGCTCTTTTTTGTAAATTTTTTTTAGTCAGATTTTTGTTCTTTATAACCAGTCAAGCAAAAAGCTTGACTTTTAAAGGGGTGACACTGGCCCAAATGCACTTAAAATACCTGTTTCGAACACCCCCATCATTTAGTATATTGTATGCTGCCTTAACAGAGAAAGGGCAATCATTTGGAGGTAGCCAAATGCTCAAATCATCTGCATTTTCCAGATTTAGTGTTTGTAAAATTTCAACCAATTTATCCAACTGATCCTGAAGCACCCTGCTGCTTACAGACAGACCATGGGGTAATAAAAACAGTTTATTGAAATCTCTATGGAAGTAATCCATAGTTTGTTTAATGGTAGCTTTTTTAAATCTAGCTACCCTATATAGATCAGGCAAGGCAGAATGATGAGGATTGCCATTGCACTAGTTTTGTTTCCAAAATATGGTGTTAGAACCATTACCAGGCACCACAGAGGTGAAGCAGTTGAAGAAAGTAAAACCTTGCTTAAGAAAACTCCACAGAGGAGAGCAGAGTGCAGGAGAAGAGTTGAGTAAGGCTCCAGGGCCCCTGTGACAGTACCTAGAAATAACCA
>JAMKQA010034735.1:0-15439 GCA_024699735.1 Posidonia australis | reverse complement strand
CACGACATAACCCATTAAGTACACGTTTAAGTGAATTATGTCGTTTTGACACGATAACGATCCGATTGACACGAGTACACGTTTATTGTATAGTTACACGTTTAATATAAGATTATACGTATAGTTTACGTTTAACATTTACACGTTTGTACACGTAGAAAAATCAAAGATAAATCAATAAATCATGAACCAATCATTCAACAATATTTCACAAGTTTCATTGTTCCATATGTTAATATCATAAGTCTACAACATATCATAAACATCCACTATTCAAAATATTTAAAGTTATAATTTATATACATGATTAGATAATGTGTACTTATCGTGTACTTATCAGGTTTTTTATTTTAGACACGAAAATGACCCGTTTAATAATCGTGTTTATCAGATAGACATGATAAGTACACGAGACATGATAAGGGTAAACCCAAATACGGTTATATCGTGTCGTCTTCATGTCGTGTTATCGTGTCGTGTCAGAAATTGACAGGTCTACTCCTACCAGCCTAAAAGGTTGACCACCAGTAGATGGAGGAATATGCTATGTGTTCAGTGATAATGATACTAATGGCAGGGTAGTAGCACTTGTCGTCGAGACAGTGTGAAGCTGTGGAGACAGCTACGGTGGTGGCATGACTAATGCAACATGAAATGCCTGAGTAGGCGGGGACGGATCTTTAGGAACTAGACAAACAGGTGCAGTCAAAGTAGGATCCAAAGTGAAGGCCATGCATTGCAGCCTCTGTGCAAGGGCTAGAAGCTTCTGAGACTGGATAGTGATGGAACCATCGATAGCAGTACCAAGGGCCAGAAGAGCAAGCGGTAGAGACGTCACAGGGGCCTAGAAGTTCAAGGATCAGGCAGGTTGAGTTCCTATAGATGAAGCAATCACAACCACCTGTGTGTCAAGTGGAGCTGAATCAATTGAAGGACATGACATCATCAGATCAAATGCCCTTGTGGTGGTCATAGTAACTGCCTCAGTCACGGACACCAAACCAATAAGGGTCAACTAATGTCCCGAAACCGGAAGATATGGAACTCCATGTGCCTGGAAGTGGCTATCATAGAGTGCAGGTGGGGTAACAGATGTCAAAGTAAAGGAAGAAGGAGGGCGGAAACATGGATCCCTTCTAGAGTAGCTGGTACAATGGTTTCAGAGGCTCGTTGGGCCATAATGGACCGCGAACGGGTAAGGATGGGGCTGCAATTACATACTGAAGGACGACACCTACGAGGAGCTATCGTCGGAAGTGATGGATAGCTCAGGGAAGGACAGTCGAGAACAGTGCCTCAAGACTAAGGTCACTGAAAGGAACTCTTGAACTTTGGCCTTGGAACTCGCACACAACACTCTATACCTGACAGAGTAAAAAAACCTAATGTGTTAGCGAAAGAAGAAAAGGCAGAACAACAAAAGAAGCAAGTGAGCTATGCAATTGTTTGTTAGGGTTGTATGAATGGCACACATGCACATGAATGCTACTAATATGCGCTCTTTCACCATGCGTGTCCCACATGCAGTTGACCACACGGGACGCACTCATGGGTTTGGGTTTTGACTCTGGTTAGAAAAGTAAGGTTCCCGTTCTAAATCCTGGCTGAAGCGTAGAACGAGTGGTGTGTTGGTGGCCTCATCTCCTGCAATAGCATGGAGTTGTACCCTCTACTAACACCGACACGACCCCGAACAAAGGGGGACAAACTTGCAACATGCCTTACGGAAAAGCTATAGAACGAGCTACTAGCATTATCCTTCGCAAACTGTGGGTGGACTCAGAGGAGAAGATGCATGCCCATATGATCAAATCATGTAATATGCTTTTGTCTTTTACTTGTGTTTTATTAAGCCAAGGGGATTGTGAGCATTTGTCTCTAGTTATGCCTTATTATTTGTTTGTCTAAGTTTGTCAGTTTTATCTTAGCCAGGAAGGGAGGCAAACATGTCTCTACTCACTTAATCATGGAAAATACAAGAAGTAGAAGAAGACACACAATCATGGCATCCAAACACTCAAATCATCAAGCAAAAGGCATGAGCATGGCATGTGCTAATGTAGTGCTCATAGGTAAGTGAAGAAACGCAGGCATCATAACAAATGGCATGAATTAGGTCATGTGCATGTGTGGTGGCATAGCAATTATGTAAAAAGGCATGTACAGTCAAATATTTACAAACAAATAGAACAAGCAAATAAACACAAAGTGTATCAACCATAGACAAGAAACCAAAACGAAAGCCAGAATCTGGTTATCCCCAACAGAGTCACCAGTTCTTGTGACCATGCCGATGGAACCCTTCACGGCTCTCCATGGTGCATGGAAACACACAAGGAGTCTCGATATGGTCACAGCGAATATGGTGAATCTAGAGAAGGAGACTAGACTCGAAAACACCAAGGAAAGATTAGAAAATGATTTGGAAAAGGAGTCACCACCTAGTCTTTTAATAGAGAGACGAGGAAACCAAACACAAAGGAAAAAACCTAAAGAAATCAATGTGAGGGAAACACATGTATGCACCGTGCCAAATGGATGCAACACTTGGCCATTGCAGGCCAACGAAAGGGTAAGAATTCTTGTTACGCATGAGGAAGGTGTTAGGCACCCCCATGCGCCCGAAGAAATTGGTCTTTCTAGGTTTTCTACTTGCTAATGATCTAGTGTGTGTATGGTTGTCTATCCCGAATGCACATGCCAAACATGAATGCAAGAACATGTCAAATCAAAGAAATGAATAAAAGGAAATGAAATCATAAGGAAAATAATCCGAGGGACAATGTAGGCATTGAAAATGCCACTTTATTGTACGCCTTTGAGTGATGAGGAAAATCGTGAAAATCAGAAATATTCGGAAAGCATCTCGCAAAACAGCAGAAACTTAAGAAATCCGAGAAAATCAAATGGAGAAAATAATCCTCATTCGGGTCAATGTCGGCATTGCCAAGCCTGTTAATGTATGCCCTCGGGCAATGAAAATCCATATCAAATCAAAATCATGAAAGTCGAAAGAAATCTGGGAAACAATATGAAAACCAAGTTGGAAATGCATGCATGATGCAAGAAGGAAGGCATGAGGATACATGCATGAAAAATGGTGACAAAATTTACAAAAAGAAAGTATGTGTGAAATATGTAAATTCCACGGGCCTCTATGCAAAAATCACATATCATGAATAAAGGCTAAGATTCTAGGGCTAAATCAGCAAAAATGCTTAGGAAAACACATTTTATGTAATTTTGAAGAAGTTAGGGATGAAATGTGCAAAACTGTGTATTTTTGGTCAAAATCAAGATTCCTAGGGTCCAATCTGCAATTTTGTCAGTAAAACATGTGTTTAATGCAATTCTGAAGACATTCAGGGTTAAATTTGCAAGATAATGGACTTATGTTTGAAAACATGAATTTCCAAGGACTGATCTGCAAATTTACCCTAAAAACATGCATTAAGTGTAAAATCAATGAAGTTTAGGGTTTAAAATGCAATTCTGAGCTCATTTAAGTAAACATTTAAATCTCCAGGGTTTAATTTGTCATGCATTTAGAACAATTTCAATGAAACCCAGGGTTTTCTATGCAAATTATGGATTTAAAATGAATGAAAGTAAATCAGAGGGTTTTATGTCAAATATTAAAGCCTGGAAAACATTAACAAAAAATTACAAGGGTCACACTACAATTTTACAAAAAAAAAAACATATTAAAATAATTAAAAAACCATTGTAGGGACCTAAAAGCAAAATAAAGGACCTAGTTGCAAGAAAAGAAAAGGAAAAGAAGTTTTTTAAAAGAAACTTTTTTAAAAGATAGCCTGATCATTGTCGACGACCGCACCTCACCGACGACAGCGACTAGGACAAGATCCCAGGCCCCTCTGATGCTTGATTTGGCATCCAAGCACACAGTGAGCAAGAGGGAAGAAAGAGGGGAAGATCAAACGGCTCCGATCCAGAAGCCAACAGTCAGAGGTCTCCTCCCACCTCCCTTGCAGGCATCGCAACTTCGGTGACGGCCCCAGAGAAGAAAGGACCACCAGAGGTGCTAGAGAGGTGATTCTAGGCTTCTGGAGGCTTGGGGGCATGGAGAGGAAGAAATCCCACCACTCAGGGGCAAGAACAGTGCTACTCCTCTTCCTCCCGATTGAGCTCTGGTTCAACTGCAACGACGGCGACTGCGGAGGTCGTTCGGGGCTTGAATCGAGGTCTTGGATGCTCCAATGTGTTGGAGGAGAGCAAAGGAAGGTTTCCTGATGGTCAGAGAGGTGCTGCGAGGTGGGAGGCGCTCGATCGATACTCGTTGTGCACCTTCTTCTCCGGTGATGGTGAGGGCACATCCAACAAGCTTTTACTGAAGGCTTTCAGAGCGTACGTCGCGGCATCTAGAGGGGTGGAGAAGCATGGGGGAGAAAAACCTATCCAAGCTACACTCACTAGGGCACGAATCATACACTGGATTCATGCCACCACCTCCCCTACCAGAGAGTCGGGTCTGGTGACCCAAAAATCCACTGATTTCAGCCTAGGAAGCTACCTAGCCCTATTGCAATCGATTAGTGAAGGTAAAGGAGTTCCTAAGGGACCAGAATTGAAAGAAATTGGACTGGGATCGACGCTTATCTATGTTGGTAGTGGAGGAGGTTGTTGGAGACTGCTAGAGCTCACCGGAACTGGCCTGAACCTTGATTTTTTTCCATCTCTTTGAGCTTCCACTTTGATCAGAGACCCCTCTGGTTGCTTTGGTTGGAAGAAATCACCTTGGTTGCTCTCCTCTCAAATTTTCCAAGTTTTTTTTCTCTCCTTTTTTCCCCTTTTCCTCTTGCAAATGTGGGGTATTTATAGGCTTGCAATGGGTAGGTAGTTTGTTATAGGTTGTTATGGGTGGTGGGAAGTGGTTAGGATTGTTATGGTGGAGTGGAAAGTGGTTATGGTTTGTTATATGTTGTTAGAAGTTGTTATAGTTGATTAGAGGTTGTTATGTTGGAGTGGGAAGTGGTTAGCGTTTGTTATTGGTTGTTAGAAGTTGTTATAGGTGGTTAGAGGTTGTTATGGTATGTTGTGGGTTATTATGGTTTAGGTATACGGTTTAGGGTTTCTAGGGTTTTGGATAAGGTTCTGAATTAGATTTAGGGTTTTGGATTAGGTTTTGGATTAGCTTTAGGGTTTTGGATTAGGTTTTGAATTAGCTTTAGGGTTTTGGATTAGGTTTTGGTTAGTTTTAGGGTTTTGAATTAGTTTTAGGGTTTTAGATTAAGTTTTGAATTAGGTTTAGGGTTTTGGATTAGATTTAGGGTTTTGGATTAGGTTTAGGTTAGTTTTAGGGTTTTAGCCTAGGGTTTGCTAGGTCTATGGTTTTGGACTAAGGTTTAGGCTAAGTTTACAGTTTTGGACTAGGGTTTAGGTTTAGGGCCCAATTGCAAGCATATGGGGTGTCTACAAGTATAATCCATACTTCATTTAAAGCCTAGAAGAAGAAGAAATCCAGACTCGTCCGACGAAGACAAGCCAAACACTTGGGAAATGTGGGACCTATCAACTAAGATAAAGTCGATGACAGACTCCTAGGCAGGATGATAACAAAGAAGGAAGGAGATACCGAAAGGCAACTGACATGCCCCTGTCATCAAGTCATGACTATAAAACTATGAAGGATGTAGAGGAGAGATTGAGGGATATCCGAAGAAAGCCAAGATATCTGACATCAAGATGAATTGCCACAACAGTGCTAGAAGACAAGAACGCAAGTGTCCAAACTAATTGTTTAGCCAGCGACACAATTATTTACTGATTGAAGGCATGTATATTCAACCACTGTCCTAAGCTACACTAAGATGGCGGGATGAGATGTGATAAATCGTAGTCTATCTCAAGCTTGCATGTCAAGGCTATTCTCTGTTCAGCTGCTTATTGTGTTCTGACTGCAACCTGTACTCGGCTGTGTTAACCTCAGGCATTCTCAAATAATATTTACCACACCTAGACTACTGCGGAGGAGTTGTTGTCATGCTATTGATTCTGCAAGTCCATGTAGCTTGTGCACTAACTGGTGTCCTTGCTACATATGCTCCTTAACCAACGAGCAGTTGAAAAGCCCCTGTCAAATAACAGTTGGCAAAAATACTATTGAACAAATCCATATGCAAGCAAAGAGATTCACCCAAGCAAAATTGTGATGATTATGATTATGTGGTGGACTCTATTATTGCGAACCAGCAAGCTAATTGTTTGAGAGTGACCTTATTGTTTGATCGAGAAATGCATGTTTTGTTGACTAGGTGTGATTTTAGTTACTTGTTATATACATTTATTGCTTTGCTTGTTTACTGAGTTCATTATCAGGATCACTTGCTTGTTTAGTTCAACTGTTTTTTTGCCCATAGTTAAGTTGGAAAGCTATATGCCTGTTAGAGGAGGATGACGCCATCGACTCAGTTGACACTACAGAGATTCACAAGCCATAGATGGCTCTCGATGGGTAGTGGTGGCACTCAAATTCACAGTAAGGTAGTGTAATGGACTTGGCTCTATGCCAAACTTTATAGGGTCCTGCACCTACTTTTTTTTAATATCATTGACTTTTCTTTGCCTCCCTCATAGATGCACAGTTTCACTCTAACCTTGACTTGGAGGTAATAGGTGCCCAATCTATTCTGGAGGCCGTTGTTGCTAGGAGGTGGGTCAGTCCCTCAAAGTGTAATTTTTCTAGGCACATACTCCAACTCTTCTCTAACATATGGTAAGGGTAGAGTTACGTCGCATGCCTCTCTCTCTAAGGTTGACTTCTGTTCTCTATTCTTTTATGCCCTTGCAAATATATGTTTTCTTTTCTAGCTTACACCCTTAGTCACCCCTAACAGTTTATCTCCCTCTTGGAGGTGTAAGGGCTTTGCCGAGTTCAGACATTTCGTCAGGCTTTGATATTCAATGGCTCCCTTGCTGACTTGGTCATCTAAGTAGTGACAACTGATGAGGGATAATCCCTTCCGACATAGGCGAGCTTTTCCAATTTTCATCATCGGACAGAATGTTATTGACAAGCAAACTATTATTTTTTGTTGTTCTTAATGTTTTTATGTTTTGTGTTTTTCTTTATTTTCAACTTTTGTGCTTTTTCTATTTTATGTTTTTTGTGTTTTGATATATGGTGATGCAAAAAGAAAAACAAAGGAAACAACGGAAAAGGATATAGCTCCAGTCCTTGTTGCTACTGTTTTGTCGATGCCATTGGAGTTCATAGTAACTCCTAACAGTGCCACTGGAAACTGGAATCAAGGTAGGTGTAACCGAAGCTATTAAAACTATTATTGAAACTGAGACTGCCATTGAGAATGTTGAAATTGCTAGCAACATTAGGACCGTATCTATTGTTGGAGTTGATATTTGCTGTGATGGTTTTCTTCTACCAAATCCAAGGTATTTGCACGTGTTGGGTTAGATTGGTGCATGGCAAACTGGTAAACTTTTGGCTAGGCCCCCTGCGGAGGAATTAGAACAAGAGTGGCACATGTTTGTGTCACTGGACAAAACCTGAGAGAAGACAAGAGGACAAACTAGGCTGATGAGGCCCGATGGATTCCCCGGGAAAGAACTAGGAGAAAGAGGATAATCCCCTGAAGTTCCAGCATCCTCGGAGCTTGTCGGCTCAGACAAGGTATGGTCAGCTATTCTAGGGTGTGCTCATGCACGTGCAGGTGTGGGTGAAGGTGTATGTGTGTGCTTCCTCCTACGGGTTGATGACAATGTCTCCATTGTCAATCAAATCCTAGACAGCATTCCGAAGAGTAAAACACTTGTTTGTCGAATATCCATTGGCATGATGGAATTGGCAGAAAAAATTCGTCTTAAACACCTAGGAAGCTGGTCTAATGGTGGACGAACCTTTGGTAGCTACAGAAACGACGCAACTTTAGGAATGATGTCACTCAATGACTTTCTGAGTGGCATGAAGTCACTTTCCCTACGACGAGGTCGCCTTTACCATTGTTGCTGCCCTTGCTGAGCTAACACAACGTGACATATCGGCTCAACAGTGGTGTGTGGGTGTGTAATGCATGCAAAACAAAATGCTAGTGAGGGTATAGACATAGATGTGGGTGCTGCATCTTGCGAACCAACGACAATGGTTCCACCATCAATCAATGTCTGAATGACATTTCGCAGAGTGTGACAATTATAAGTTGAATGCCCCAAGGCTCAATGATAATCGCAGTATACATTCACGTCGTACCACCAAGGAAGTGGAGTTGGTGGGGGACATAGATAAGGGAGTCTCAAAAGCGATACAACCCGAGGAAAAATAATGCTCAGCGACTCACCTAGTGGAATGTAGTCACTTTCAATGTGACAGCCTCGTTTTTCCCTAGATTGCTGTCCTTACTGAGCCAATGCGACGAGATGCTCTGGCTTAACAGTGGAAAGTGTGCGTTCAGTGTGTAGTGATGACCTATGTTTTGGGACCTAATCATGATGTTGAGGTGGGTTGTGAGTATGCTGTGTTGTGCGTGGTGTTGTGCGCGAGAGCAATAACTGTGGCACCAGTATGGCTTCGAGCAACGAACTAGAGAAATGTTGTATTCTAGCACAACTAATGGGTTGGTCCTTAAATGACTGTGATGCATGTTGTGACAAATGCAGTTGTGGTGTAGGAGGTAGAGATAACACCCCCATCGCAGGAGCCATGTGAAGCTGTGGCGATGGTACGGGTGATAGTGCTGTGGGGTGAGCCTGTAATGCTATAGTGGTCTGCACTAGAACCTAGAGGCTGAAAGTAAAGGACTCTTAATAGGATCAAGAGAAAGAGCCATGTGCTCAAGCCTCTAGGCCAAAGTTATCAAGCTTTGAGCTTGCATGGCCAAAGACCCATCAAAGGATAGGTCAGAAGGCGAGAGCGAAACAAGAGTGGTCCTTAAAACAGATGCAACCGTAGTTGGTTGATCTCCTGAAAAAGGAGGGCCCAAGAAGTGAGATGCAGCTGGCAGAACTTCTGGCACCCACATGGTAGTCACCGCAATCGACTCAGTGACAGGGCCCTAGATCGACTTGTGTCTGCCACTATCGCAGGAAAGGAGGTATGGATCTTCCATGATTACCAAACCGAGACGCATGGTGGGAAGAAGAAGCACCCAAAGTGAGAGGACGATACGAATGCATGACCCCCTTCAAAAAAATAACTGGAGGCTTGCGAGTCTGCGGGGCCATGGCTAGTCGCAAGTAAAATGAATGGAGCTACAACAAAAGATAAACGCATGAGCTCTAAGACGAACTACTGTCGAAAGTGATCAATAGCTCAGGAAACAACAAGAGAAAACAACCACGAGAGGCCGCCCACAATGGAGACACCCGAGCTCCTATCTGAGGACCTCGCAACAAGTTATTTGAGAAAAACAAGCAAAAGAAATAGGCATCAGAACTAGAACAACGACACAAAGGCAAATGCAAGTTATTAAAGTGGCATGCAATGACACACAATGCAGATGAATGTCCTAAAGTGCACTCTCTCACCATGCATGTCCCACATGGCGTTGAACACACGAAACACACTCATGGGTTTAGGTTTTGACATTGGTCAGAAAAGTAAGGTTCCCATTCTAAATCCTGGCCAAAGCGCAAGCAGTGAATGAGTTGTGTGTTGGTGGCCTTGACTCCTGTAGTAGCAAAGAGCTGTACCCTCTACTAACACCGACACGGCCCCGGACAATGGGGGACAAACTAGCAACACACCCTACGCCAAAGCAATAGAACGGGCTACGGAATTGTCCTTCACAAACTGTGGGTAGACATATGCTTTCTAAAATGATCATTCATGCACATATACTTGATGTCTTTTACTTGTGTTTCATTAAACCCAGGGGATTTGTGAGCATTTGTCTTTAGTTACGCCTTATTATTTGTATGTCTGAGTTTGTGTGTTTTATTTTAACCAGGAATGGAGGCAAACATAACTCTACTCTCCTAATCATGGCAAATACAATAAAGGCAAGAAAACACACAATCATGGCATTCAAACACTCAACTAAGAAGCAAAAGGCATGAGCATGGCATGTGCTAGTGTAGTGCTCAGTGCTCACAAGTAAGTGAAGCAAAGCAAGCATCAAAAGGCATGAATTAGGTCATGTGCACGTGTGGTGGCATAGCAATCATGTAAAAAGATACAAAAAGGCATGTATAGTAAAATATGTTCAACAAGTAGGACAAGAAAACTAACTCAAAGCGTATAAAACAATGCCAAGCAAGCAAGAAAACGAACAAGAAAGCCAAAATCAAGTTATCCCCAGTGGAGTCGCCAGTTCCTGTGACCATGCTAGTGGAACCCTACACGACTCCTCGATGCGCAGAAACACACGAGGAATCTCTATATGGCCATGGCAAAGATGGTGAATTCGACCTGTGACCATGTCGGTGGAGCCTACATGACTCCACGGTGTGCAGAAACACATGAGGAATCCTGATATGACCACGACGAAGATGGTGAATTCGAGGAAGGAGACTAGACTCAGAAACACCAAAGAAAGATAAGAAAAGGATAAGGAAAAGGACTCGCCAACTAGTTTTTTAATGGAAAAACGAGGAAAACCAAACATGAATGAAAAACCTAAAGATATCAATGCGAAGAAAACATATGTATGTTCCATGCCTAATGGATGAAGTGCGCAGATCATTGCAGGCCAGAGAAAGGATAAGGATTCTTGTTACGCATGGAGAAGGTGTTAGGCAACCCTACGCACCTGATGAAATCGGTCTTTCCATGTTTCTTGCTTGCTAATGATCTTGTGTGTGTATGTCGTCTACCCCGAATGCACATGCCTAAGATGAACGCGAAAACATGACAAATCAGAGAGAAAAAACGAATAAAAGAGAAATGATAAGGAAAAAATTTGGGGGACAATGTAGGCATTGAAAATGCCACTTTACTGTATACCCTTGGGCGATGAGGAAAATCGTGAAAATCTAAAGTATTCGAAAAACATCTCACAAAACAACGGAAACTTAAGAAATCAAAGAAAATCAAATGAGAGAAAATAATCCTCGTTCGGGTCCATGCTAACATTGTCAAGCCTATTAATGTACGCCCTCGGGCGATGAAAATCCAAATTAAATCAAAATCAGAAGAAATTCGAAAAATAATGCGAAAACTAAGTTTGAAATATGTGCATGATGTAAGAAAATAAGCATGAGAATATATGCATGAAAAAAAGAATAATAAAATGTACAAATGGATGCATGGGTGAAATATGTAAATTTTCGGTGGCCTTTGTCCAAAAATTACATGTTCTTGAGTAAAGACTGAGGTTTCCAAGGTTAAATCAACAAAAAATGTTAAAGAAAACACATATTATGCAATTTTAGGGAAGTTAAATGTGCAAAACTATGCATTTTTGGTAAAATTTGGATCCCTAGGGTCCAATCTGTAAATTTGCCAGTAAAACATGTGTTCAGTGTAATTTTGAAGAAATTTAGGGTTAAATGTGCAAATTAGTGGACTCATGGATGAAAATATTTTCCAAGGTCTGATTTGCAATTATGCCATAAAAACATGCATTCAGTGTAATTTTGGAGAAATTTAGGGCTAAAATTGAAAATCTATGCACTTTTTGAGAAAAGACATGAATCTCTAGGGTTTGGTTTGCAAATATGCTAGAAAATCATATTTTCAGTGCAATTTTAGTGAAGGTCAGGGTTTTATGCACAAATTAATGCAATTAAGGTCAAATGAAACTAAATCAGAGGGTTTTATGTCAAAATTTAAAGCTTGAAAATTAGTAAAAGAAAAACACAAGGACCCCATGTGACCATGCTAGTGGAACCTTGCACGGCTCTCCTACGGTGCATGGAAGTACGCGAGGAGTCCCGATATGGTCAAGCGAAGATGGTGAATCCAAAGAAGAAGACTGGACTTGGAAACACCAAGGAAAGATAAGAAAGGACAAGGAAAGGAGTCACCACCTAGTCTTTTAATGGAAAGACGAGGAAAACCAAACACGAAGGAAAACCAAGAAGAAATCAAGATGCAGAAAACATGCATACTTCGTGCCTAATGGATGTAGTGCAAAAATTAAAAGCGGCCCAGAGAAAGGGTAAGGATTCTTGTTACTCATGGAGAAGGAGTTAGGCACCCCCATGCGCCGGAAGAAATTGGTCTTTCTAGGTTTCCTACTTGCTAAAAGGTCTATTGGATGTATGTTTGCCTATTCTGAATGCACATGCTAAAGATGACGGGAAAACATGCCAAATAAAAGAGAAGAAATGATTAAAAGGAAAAAAGCAATCCAAGGGACAAATGTAGGCATTGAAAATGCCACTTTACTGTACACCCATGGGCGATGAGGAAAATCGTGAAAATCGAGAAACTCTCGGAAAATGTCACGCAAATCAGTAGAAACTTGAAGAAATCTGAGAAAATCAACTTGGAGAAAATAATCCCCATTTGGGACAATGTCGGCATCGTTAAGCCTGTTAATGTACGCCATTGGGCAATGGAAAGTCAAATCAAATAAAAAAACGTGAAAATCAGAAGAAATCCAGGAAATGATGGAAAAACCAAGCTTGAAATGAGTTAGAAATGCATGCACGATGTAAGGAAGAAAATACGAGAAAATATGCATGAAAAATAGCGACAAAAATGTACAAAATGCATGTGTGTGTAAAAATGTAAATTCTAGGGGCTTTTGTGCAAAATTCCCAAATTCTAAGTGAAAACTAAAATTATGAATCTAAATCATCAAAAATAAATAGAAAAACACATTTTATGTAATTTGGAAGAAATCTGGAGTCAAATGTGCAAAGCTGTGCATTCTTGGTCAAATTAAAGATTCCTACGGTTCAAAGTACAATTCTGCCATTAAAACATGTATTTAATGCAACTCTGAAGAAATTCAGGATTAAATGTGCTAGAGAAAGAGTTCATGTTTGTAAACAGAAAGTTCCAGGGACTGACATGCAAATTTAGCCTAGAAAACATGCAATCAGTGTGAAATCAATGAAATTTAGGGGCTAAAACGCAATTCAAGTCACATTTGAGCAAATATTTCAATTCTAAGGGTTTAACTTGCAATTTTGATAGAGAAATATGCATTCAAGACTATTTCAACAAAGCTCAGGGTTTTCATGCAAAAATGCTGAACTTAAATGCATGAAAAGAAACTCAGAGGTTTTATATCAAATTTTAAAGCATGGAAAACATTAACCAGTATATACAAGGGGCACATTGCAATATTTTCAAATCAAACATTATTCAAACGATTTAAAATCAAAGGCAAGGACCTAACTGTAAGAAAAAAGAACCAATTTGTAAGAAAAGAAGGACCTCAGTGTAATAAAAGAAACGCTCAGAAATTATTAAAAGAAAACTTTTTTTTTTTTTTAAAGGACCGACGGTCATCGGCGATCATATCTCACTAGCGACGACGACTAGGGTGCAATCACAGGCTTTCCCATGGCCTGATCTTGCATCCTACTACACGATGAGCAAGAGGAAAGGAAAAGAACAGGATCTGGCGGTTTGGATCTGAGGGCTAGTGGATGGAATGGGCTGCTCGTCTCCCTCGCCGTCGTGACTGCTCAGGTGATGGTGACTCTGGGCTGTTGGAGGCTTGGTGGTGTGGTGAGGAACATTTTCCACCCCTCAGAGGCAAGAATGGAGGAGAATCTCATGATGCTGGGCTCCCTTGCTGTCATTGTCGTCTTCTCAAGTGAGTGAGGTTGCAGAGGTGATCGAAGGCCTGACTCACGATTCTGGAACCTCAGGAGCATTGGTGGAGTGCCGGAGATCATTCTTAGATGCTTGGAGTGGCATGGTAGAGCGAGAGACACCTAATCGAGCTTCATTACCAGTCGTCTTCCCCGACGACAGTGATGGAGCCCGATTCCGGCAATCTTCCACTGGGGGCTAGCTAAGGGCACCAAATGATGCACGAAGAGATAGAGAAGAAAGATGTGGTCCGTGGGAGGATGATCAAGCACCGTGGGGCACGAATCGAACTTTGGACTCATGCCCCCACCTAGGTCATCGTAAAATAGCCCCGACGACCCCTAGAAACCCGATTCCGTCCATAGAAAACCTCTAGCTCTACTGGAATTACTCGAGGAAGGAAGAGGGACGCCAGAGAAGCTAAAATGTAGAGATATTGAGGCTTGAGAGGCACCTAACTAAGTTGGCAGTGAGCTTGGCCGTCAGAGCTCGCCGGAGCTCGTCACAGATGGTTGAAATCTCAGATTTTCTCCTCCACGAGCTTCCTCTTTGCTCCTAGATCACTCTGGTTGCTCTAGTTGGGAGGACAAAGCTTTAGGGGGCTCTCCTCTCAAATTTTCCAACCTCCCTTTCTCACTTGCAAATGAAGGTTATTTATAAGCTTGCCATGGTGGTTATGGGCTGTTGTGATTCGTTAGAGGTTGTTGGATTAAGTGGGAAGTTGTTAGATTAAGTGGGAAGTTGTTAGAGTTTGTTTAAGTAGTTAGAGGTTGTTGTAGGTGGTTAGAGGTTGTTATGTTGTAGTGGGAGTTAGTTGGAGAGTTTAGTCTGTTACATGAGTTTGTTAGAGTAGTTTTGAAGGAGTGGAAGTTAGTTAGGTTGTTGGGGTTTGACATTAGGGTTTGGAGTTTGACTTATGCTTTAAAGTTTGACTTAGAGATTGACCTAAGTTTTAGGGTTTGGATTAGGGTTTTCAATTTGGTTTATGTCTTAACCTAGGGTTTATGGTTTGGATTAAGGTTTAAACTAGTGTTTAGGGTTTGGATTAAGGTTCTGTGGTTTTGTTTGGTTTTTAGGGTTTTTCTAGGGTTTTTTGGATTTTTTAGGTTTTTAGGGTTTTTTTTGGTTTTTTTAGAATTTTATGGTTTTGTTTGGTTTTTTAGGGTTTTTTAGAGTATTGTTATGGTTTTGTCTAATTGCAAGCATATGGGGGTGTCTACAGATGCCCCTCCCTGAGCAAGGTCGGAGGACAAATGGAACAGAGACCAATGCTCAGGGTTGACAGAGACACCCCACCCCTTCTTACAAGAAAAAGAGATCAAGAGAAGGAGATTGCTGCTCGGAGTTGATGAAGATGCCTTGCTCGAAGCTGCAAGAAAGAATTAGCTAATGCAACCAGCTACTATTCAGCACAAGTTGACATTCAATTATCTCCTAAAAGACATGCCTGCTAATCACACTTGTCGATAAAAAACATCGGACAAGACTCATGGTGCTTGCTGATCGAGAAGTGATTGGTCACGGAAGTCATCCGGGTAGTTTGGGCTACCAGCCCAAAAGGAGGGAAGGAACAAGGTGAATGGGGAATCCATCGGGCATCACAAGTTGTGACCATGCCGGTGGAACCACTGGGGCGCGGTTCACCAAAAACCTGACTCCGGTGTGCGGGAACACACTGGGAGGTCCGATACAGTCATGGCGAAAATCCCCAGCGGAGTCGCCAGTTCCTGTGACCATGCCGGTGGAACCACT